>UZAF01018136.1:11245-34408 GCA_900617895.1 Haemonchus placei | reverse complement strand
TTAGCCTTTTTGGACTCAGAATGAATTTTGCTCCTACGTAGACCTTTGCCCTGCTTCCTTAACGCTTCCCCTAAATATAACCACAGCTCTCCTAGGTTCACCACTCCTATCTGCAATTGTTCCCAACTCTCGAGAGCGTCTTATGGTTGAATGCAATACCTGCCTTGTTTCGCTAGTTCGTCTGTAAATGCACCGTGCCAAAAGTGTTTGAAAATGCAAAGCGACGCTTAATTCACGGACTAGTTACACTTATATTATTTTAAAAATCTACCCAAAGTTTGGTATCATCAGGAAGGTAATAACGTAAGCTACTTTGTGAAATGGAAGAAATTTAATGAGAATTGTTATGAACATAGAAAAAATTTGCAATGAACGTCAGCGCGCGCTGTAATCATAATTTTGGCCCACCCTGTAAATATGTAGATTTGGAGCCGCGATAAACCAAACTCACAGATCCGCCATTACTTTTATCCACCACCATCAGATCAGCTGCTGAACTCCACTTTAAAGAATCAGCAAATTCCGAAAAGATTTCGTTCCCCTCTGTGCTTCTGAAGAGGAGGCTCTCGAACAGGCCTATAGCATTATGTCGGTTCCTTTTATTCCTCCAACAACCTACCGGTTAAGAATGGTTCCAAAATTCGTTATGATAGCATATTCGTCTAATTCCTGCTTAACTCGCCATATAATCGCCGTCCAGACACGATCGTAAATGCGCTGAAGAAGGTATGAAATGAAAATTAGTTGATCGCAGTTGATCAATCCATTTTCGAGATCTGTCCGACCATTTTACTTTCTTTCCGAATTGGTGGGGTACATGACCTACACAATGAATTGTTATGACCAGCCATTGTACAAGTTAATGATTTTCTCCGCCCAGACAACTCTGGTACCAACTAGCTGATCCCAGAGGTGTGAAAGGCTCAAACCGACTGCGTGTGTGTTACCCAATGGTTCAGGTCCCGGTCTAGTGGTATGAACGTGCGTTACTTGGCACTAACTATATCGATTCACTCTACAGTAACTTGTAAGAGCCCAAACCCTAAAGACTGTATTTGATTGAAGAGCTGTTACTCACCCTTCTCTCTCTTTTCTGGAAGAATGTTTTAATATCCTGATTCGATTTGATAAATTTGATACCCCTGGAGAGAGGCCCTTCCTCAAGGAAGTACGGCAGCTGAAATGTCTGGCATTCTTTCTCTAACGTCTACTTTAAAGTCTACTATTTTTCAAACCGAAAAGGCTAACTTTGTCCTTAAATTTCAAAGCGCTGTTGTCGGAAAAAATATTTTCTGCATAGGACTGAGAACGTAGTAGCAAAGCATGGAAACCAGCGTCCATGTAACCTCGGGCTACCTTTTCTGTCGTCATAATTTCTGAAATTGAAGGCTTCAAATGGTACATTCAGTTGTATAGTGTATAACCATAAAATGAACATAAGTGATTCTGATGATTCTCAAGAACAGCAGCTGATGACCTCGTCAATTATAAGAAAGATTTGGGTCCGTTTATACTAGCAGCTACAACGGACGTGGTGTGGTGGCAAGTGACGCACTATCACGCACGCAAAGGTCGATGCTCGTATATCGGATCGATATCTGCCCAGGCTGATCGTATATTCCATTACGCCGGGGGACGGCCAACTTGAACCAGACTCGTCTGGAAGGTTGCAAGCAATGACGTACATTGGCTGGCTACCCAATTCATTGTATAGGCCTCCTGTACAAATTCAAAAAGTCACCACGATTCTGGAATGGGAGTCGAATGCGAGGCGCAAACCTCAAAAGGGAATTGAAGGACGTCAGAGATTTTATTCTTCGAACTAAGAATCGGAGATAGCGTCTGAGTCAGTTTGAAAGAGAGGGAGAGGAACCCTTCAACAGATCTCCTACGCCGTACTTGATTATACGAAAAAGTCGTGTTTTTGAGGATGACCCTCTAGACCACTTTCTTTTACATTTTTTTCTTCCCAAATTTAACTAGGAGAAGAAGAGGGGACTTCTATTCTATTTCAGCTTCTTCTGACTAGGACTGACCCAGATTGACCCACGATTAGCCTTGGGATCCTCTACTAACCATATTACATACTTGCTATTGTTTGTGGGAGTCTTAGGAGGGATTGGTTCTTTGTCACATTGTAAAAGTGCTATAGATCGAATCTGGGATACGCCATGCATGTGTCATATGTTCGAAATCAGTCATTTTTAACATGAGCTTTCCTTCTGTAATAGGCTATGAGAAGAGAAGCCTGACTACTCATAGCCGCATCAGAAACCACAGCAGCTGTTCGTGGCGAAGGGTTCCCGAGGTGGCCTATCCTCTTGTAGAAGGAAAGAAATAATGTGTGACATTAAAAAAAACTTACGATGAACTACTCGAACGACGAAGGCCGAAATAGAAGAGGATGATATGTATATAGTTGCACCTCGTCCTCTACTGCACGGGAAATGCAGCTCGTATTTTGTATTATTAATTGGTATTGCACAGGATGAGGCATATTCTAAATCGAAGAGTACGGATCATCAATGTCTCATTATTATTTGAACACCCACCAAAAACGATGAATACATAAAGTTGATAAACAGACGGTTGTCAGCCATACTTCGTAAAGCCGAACATGAGGTTGGCCCTCTTTAGTTTTCTCGGGTTGTACTCCCATACAGCATCAGGTGTAACACTTTTCTGAGTCGTCAACGCGTCATCCCTGTGCGCGGTTGAGTCAAGGAGCGTTAAAGGCACCGTTCACATAATTTCGGGTAATCCAGATTATGATGAAAAATGGAAGACAAGATCGAAACTGGTGCGACTGAGGTGAAGAAACTGCGTGCATTGGTGTTTCCAAAGTGAAAAAAGGCTTCGAAAAAACGTTAAAATGGGGGCTGGACATGAATAAAACCAGAAAAATGAAGAAGTGTGGAGCGTCCGGACGAGCTAAATAGTGTGTTTCACTGCGAGCGTGTGGGTCCTGGTGCGAAGAACAGGCAATGGTAAGCAAAATTCATTCACTTATAAGCATATATAAACAAAAAAAACATTAGTACCAACAAAAGTAGCTCACCTTTTTCAGCCTCTAGGAGTGGGAAATTGAATAGGGGATCGCGGTAGCAAAAAGAAAAACAGAGGAAAAAAGAATGGGAGAAAAACATCGCCTCATCACTCGGCGATTAGCTGGTTGTGCGTGGGTCCTAGAACGAATAACAGCAATCTGTATTGTCTCGACACTCGTCTAACGTGACACCGATTGAGGGGCGGGCACGCGACCTACGGCAACAACGGAGCTGCCACTATGCCCTGGACGTCGAGATTGGGGGAGTGAGAGGGTCCTTTCTACAACCCATGGGGGCCGCTGAGTATTAATATTAATTATTAAGGTAAGTACTCAATAACTTTTTTATCGTGAACGGTGCCCTTAAGTTGCATGTGGTGAGCGTTTCATCTGGGCGGCCAGTTTTACAAGTGATCAATTCCCAAATAGCTAATCAAAACACTTAAAGCAGCAGTGAAGGGCACCACATTCCATTCACCCTTCCTCAGTTTCTCCACCTTCCATCTTCACGTTGTAGTCAATATGTCATGCCTTATAATCAGGGACATCCATGGTGTCATGCAGACATGGGAAGGGGTCTTCCTTCCCTCCATGGCGGTAAGAATGGACCCAGACGTGCTAAGCGTGCATGAAAAAGAAAACTTCTCTGCAAGAGAGCCCATAGTTACTTTATCCCTACAAATTTTGCCCGCACATTTATTACGTATTACACTTTAAAGACGATCACAGCCTTGTGCCATGTGCTTGACTTTTTTGGAGTTCCACCTTCATTTTCCATCTTCGCCTTTCCATTCCTAGTGGGGTTTCTCAAAAGTACAGTGCATGATATAGATGGTTTCTGAGATTGTTCTCTGGTAGGAAAGTGACCCCCCAAAGCACGAGCGAAGGCGTCTGGCCGAAAAACGGTCTGTGCTTACACACCTACAAGACGCGAGTTCGCACTTCGTTGTAGAGACTGGAGAACTTGCAGTGATTGCACCGTGACGCACGCATTGCAGGCGGACAGTTAACTGTGGTCAGTTGTGTGCAATGGCATACATATTCGGACAACTCGTCCATATACTCCTTTCATGCACCTTTTATTGCATTCTCGTCCAAACCCTGATTTACCCTTTTTTCTGAAGCCTTATATTGCTCCAAATACGCCGGTTTTCGCGTTTTCTTTGCCACTGTTCTGGGTTACCTCTTCCAGTAATCATCTGGAGCTATTACCCCAAGAATTACTGTGAACTGTGCCTTTGAACACTCGGTAGTACTTTAGTCTTCTACCACTTCATCTCACTAATGTTTTTAATAAATCGAAGATTTTATCGAGGATTTCTGTCCCAGTCTTCCTTTTCGAGCCCCATGACTATGATCTATCCTGAATTGATCATCTGTCGGCGAATAGCATAAATATGAAAGTTTTATCGAGAATCAGAATTATTTGAGCTTACTTATTAGTTTATAGTTCCGACCATGTGGCTTAAGTGTAGTTTCAAGCAAGGGTGGCTTCCATGTAGTTTCATCCAGTTTAATGTTCTTCCTGAAAGAAAGATGTTACAATTTCGTAGACAGGGTGTGATCAAGGTTCTTTGGGAGGGGATTGCGAGCATGACAGGCAACCAGTTGTGACTTAGTGTTGTGACACTTTTCTCGGGTCATAGGTCAGCTAAAATGGAGGATTCCTTCGCGAACAGGGCCCAGTAGTCTTGGTCAATACGCTTCATTGTATTACTGTATTTTAATGTATTTTCTCAAAGCTCATGGGACTTAATGGGAATATCTTGTTTAGCTCAGTGTGGCATTGATCTGAAATCCGATTCCCTCAACATGCATGTGGTAGCGGGCCAGTTGGTTTCACTCCTCCTCCGACATTCCCAAAGAAATCTTTACAAAGTTGCCAGTCGAGGTCTGATGCATCAATAACCTGACGCTAAGCGAATCATCTGGCGACAAGGTGTTAGCAGAACAGAGCATGAACCTTTTTCGACTCGCACGATAATCGGGATGGTGTGTACCTGATGGGCTAGACAACGACGCTAAGTCATCATTGGTGGCCTCGCAGTAACAAACTCGTCTGGGCACATACAGTAGCGCTCAAAAGTCTTCGATGAAATGCTTTGTCGCTTCTTCGTTCATAATTTTTGTCTTAGTAGACCAGATCGCGCGAATTTCGGATATGTTTAACTAGAGCATATTTCACCCTACCCAACATTATTCGACTGCGAAGCTGCAATATGTACATTTAGAGCAAGGGGTTTGTTGCGGTAGTAGATTTTGCCGAAAATAAAGTTGTTGTCGTCTGTACTAACTCGCACCTTATGTGCGTTTTCCTCATCTATTGTGCTCGGCATTACCGCTCGTACACTTTAGACATGACAGAAAGGAAAGGGGATCCAGAAGGACCATCATCTGTATTTTCAGTTAATTTTGAGTTCATGCTCTTTGGAATATCTGGAACATGATGAGATTGCAGGTCAATAGTGGTAAATATTCACAATACACCCACGCTCCAAATGTAGAAATTTCGCATGACTAGATCCAGTAGGAAAGGAATTACGGCTGGAAAGTACGGCTGAACGATCATTTCGCCGAAGACTTTTTAGCGCTACTGTAGGTAAAATAGATCCGAAAGGAACAGGTATACAGGGTGACCTACATGAAGTGTGACGGGCATTAAAAAAATCAACTTATGGGCTTCTGGGCTGGAGGATGCGGTGATCCCTTGGGCGGAAAGGAACGCGATGAAAGTCAGCTAAACCTTTCCCAGGATTGGGCACCAGCCCACAGCGCAAAGAAGATGCTGCATTGTTGTTGCGAAACCACGCTTCCAGGTTTTTGGGGCGGGGCAGCTTTGACTTTGAAATTCCCCGGTCTCAATCCTGTGGATTTTGTTGAATCAACGATTCTGGACCAAAAAGCCTCTGCTTTCAGACACAGGTCTTTGGAACCTCTGAAAAAAAGCTCTCTTCTAGAAGCGGGGGATGAAAACGATTGCGCGTATTCTTGAAAACTTCCGGAAGAGATTGGATGCGTGCATTAAGGCGAAATATTGTCATTGTGCTTGCGAAATGTGATATGTTGTTTGCAATTTTGTGATGATTGTATAGGAGTAAATGTTTCCTATTTGGTTTGATTTGTATAATTTTGATGCTAGTTTTCTGCGTCACACTTTATATGGGTCATCCGCAGCTTTTCATAACTTTCAATAGATGATATCGTTGGCCACCTGAGCTCTTTGAAGAATACTCACGATTTAGATTCAGTGGAATAATTAGTGTAAGCAGGCATGATGTCAAGAGAGAGTTTTGGTCGTCGAAACTGCCGTACGAAGTCCTTTCTTTGAAAGTTGAAGCTCTTAAGCTTCTCTATCCAACTCTGAAATTTAAAAAAGCAGGGTATAGAAAGGTATAGAAAAGGTTAGGTATAGAAAATGATTAGGTATGAACAGGAATTTCCCTAAGGTGAGTCCAGCTACTACTGAAGCCCTTCCACCTGATGGCCGTTGAGAAAGGTGGAAAGTAGCTAGGGTGAAAGTGAAGGGCACATGCGGGCGGGGATCAAATTCTTGCCTTATTTCTAGTCATTCATGGATTCCAAAGGTGACAAGCTGACTGTTATCTGAAATTTGAAAATGGTCCTGAGTATAGCTTGACAGCCTTCCGATGATCTCATCCGCCCCTGGGGGCAAGGGGTGAACGCCGACCCACGTCTAGCTCTCTCCTTACAGCCTAGTCAGGAACCACTTAGAGATTCATGGAGTGCAGCTTCTATGCTTCTGAATCTTCTAGAATTCCTCAACAAGAATTTAAGCGAACCGAAACCCTTCCGTCTTTACTCCATCCTGTCTCTAAAGTTCCATTCAAATTCCATTTGAATAACCAGTTCCTGACTGCAGTTTCATTAAACTCATTGGCCATCCATATTGCATACAGTGGTGATTGATCCAAAGATTCATTAACCCTCACAAAGCTTCGCATCCATCTGAACTGACTCCTAAAAATGCAGCTTAACCCGTCTTCAAGTGATAGTTTCGTAATGAATTCTTTTTAAGCCCACTCACCGTAATCCACACTCGAAGCTCGGTGTTTTAACGCATACAGACGCTTCGAAACGATCAAAGATTTTGTTTCTATAGCTTTCAGCCTAAAGTAATAGAGGATGATGTCCCCGTTGTTAACCAATGCCGTTAAGCCACGCGTTAGACTTGTTATCTGGATCGTCACCGTATTTGCTGCATGTCGATGAAGTCTATGTTTTTGCCGCTATCAGGACACTTTGTTACTCTTCAGAAAGGGTGGGGAAGGGGGGGGGAGGAGGGAGGTCAAATGATTTGGGTTCTATCTCCTACTTGCCTCTGCCTATCCCACCACGGGTTTCGAAGGCTCCTCGAAAAACAAAGCTTTCTGCAAATTATTCAATCTATATACTTCCCTTCATGAAATGGGCCAATTCTTACCTTGGATCCACTTTTCTGGCTTCCATTCCTCCTTACCAGCGGCAATAAAGGAAACAGGCCTCACCTACTGTTCAAACAATTTCAAGGTGCAGCCAGAAATTGAGAGTGTCTCCGTAATAGTCAATTCTACGGTTCAAATTGGATTTTATTCCGGCTTTTGAAGTCGGACCTTAAAGTATTCGTTGGAAGTTTCGCTCACCAGCGAAATTCGTCCTTGAGTATAGTGGAATAAGGACGATATGGGTACTGAGCTGTTTACTTCTTCCGGATTTGTGGTAAGCAAGTTAATGTGCTGAAGGCATTGCAGTCCAATCCACATTTGATACGATACAATCCCAAATTTCAATCCAGCCTCTCTGGAAAAGTCTTATAAGCGATAAGAGGACAAGAATTTGAAAAATGGCGGACTGGTCATTCCCAATTTGTAATGCGCCTATGGTCTCGACTCCTACTCATACTCATAAAGATTTTCATTAATTTGGTCCATGCAATAATCGGGCATTGGGCAGGGGGAGTGGTAAACAGTGTAGAAATAACATTTTGCCTTCCCAGATGGAATTGTTACCGATGAGCCGTCTCCAGAGTCGCTTTGCACGAGCTGGTATCGGACCCGAGACTCGATCCTCGGACCGTAGGTGGTGTAGAGTTCCCATCATTTGATGGTTTCCCAGACGCAAAGGGGGTCAGGCCGTGTAGGCAAATTCCCAGTTATAATGACTCCACTGCATCCTATACCCGAAAGCTGAAAGTGAGCCCAGAAGAGACCCAAGCCATTCAGTTTGTAGAATCCAACGGTTATAGGTGCACTGAACGATCATCATAAGCGAAATTATTCAAAAAAACTCCTTTGCTTTCTCAATAGCAATTGGCCTTTCATCCGTAAAATTACATTCGAACGAATCTTTTTCAAGCGAGATCTCACTTCATCAGAAGGCTGCAGTCCAAGTTATCAGAAAGAATTTGCATTACAGCTCTTGAAGTTTCGTATGACTGCGTAACACGTTGCTCAAACTGAAAAATATGTACGGTCCAAAATTTGTTTCACAAAAAAATTCCAAAAAATTTCTGACTAAAAAAAGTTCATACAAATTTTTGTCAGTTTTCTTTGCCATTTGAAAAATGGCCTTTTTACCTATTTGGATGAAATCAACCCATTTTAAGGTGACTGAAGGAGCGAGGTAGGCAAAGCTAATCGTCGTTCATACTTTTTCGAAAAGCTTTAGATATTCATCTGCCACCCAGGATCCCAGAGAGTCCTGTACTTGTATGGTCTTATGGTGGCAAGCTGATGTACAGTAGAATCTACTTCGGCCACTTTCACTCTCTCGGGGAACCGAGAAAACTGGCAGGCTTAGAAGATTCGGGCGAAACTCGCTCGGGAATTAAACCTCCCTATCGTACGTGTGGTAACGCCCCCACTTGCCCTTAGCCTATTTCCTACTGTTTTTTTTTTTTGAAGGCCTTTGCTTATTCGCTATATAACATCACTCCCCGGGAAATGAGAGGGGTGGGCGAGCTGGCTACGACGATTGTATTCTAACTGCAAGGTGCCTTCTAGGTACCCGATACCCAAGAGAAATGTCCCTGTGATCGTTTGAGCTTAAACTACTTGAATAACTGAGCGAAAGTTCAAGAATGTGAAATAACTTACTCCAGTTTCCTCCTTGTGTGAAGTAAACGAAAGAATGTAGAATAACAAACAGTCGACGGCAAAAATTACGACGAGAAAGTTGCAAATCAACCTGTGACAAGTTGATGAAGGCTTAAGAGGGTTCAGTGTAAGGTAGTACCAAATCCTCACAAGGTTGGCGATTTATGGGCAAAACTCCAGTCTCGGACGGGACTCGAACCCGCACTTGTCCTTTCCGGGGACCGTGCTCTTATCCCTTACACTAACGAGACCCCGCTTGCCCTCGCCTTCTTAATGGCTTATGTATAGTAGTACCAAATCCAGTTGGGATCTGGTTAGTCGGATCTATCCAGAATGATCTAATGTCGTCTTTTTTTCTTTTTTTGAAACTGGTAGCATCTCACACATGGGGGCCAGCCGTCGAAGGTCTCACCTCCTCCCTCCGCTTGATATCCAGCTACTCATCAATCCATTCGTCATTCCTCCCTCCAGCCCCCCATCTCCCCCTCCACTCCGAAGAGCGCAGCTCTTTCGAACTTTTTAGAATTTCAAGGGTGGNTAAAAACGGTGAACGGTTCGTTCGGCCATGAAAACGGTAAAGGGCTTGCTCGGTCATGAGTTAAAGGCAGAGTTCACGATGATTTTGGGGTGCCCATTTTTATTCAAAAAGCGGAATCATAGGTCGGGAATAGTTCACCGATAGTGAAAAAAGCGAGAAAGTTCGTCGACTTCGGGAAGAACAAGGCTCCCTAAAAGTATGGGAAATAGCGGTCGGACGAGTTTACCATCATTGAAGGGGTATTCGGGCGAGATTTCAGTTGCTGCAAAAACGCAAGGCGCTGACTGCATCAAGCCAGCACTGTACAAAACTGCCTTTCACTGTCGCTATGGTCATGACAACTTGTTTGAACTTTCTACATGGGTTCCCTTGTGTTCAGTGCAGCCTCTACAGTGCCGGTGAAACTGTTCGAGGATACATAAGTGACAATATTCGAGCNCGAGCCGATGCTAATTCGCTCGGTTCACTTTCCAAAGCTCCATATTCACTAGATCGCGCTGAAAATGTGCCCACGTTAACATCGTGGTTAGTATAGCTGACAGATCAACGACATAAACTCTCAGCATTTTCTGGGCCCTAAACTTGAGGATAAGGAGGTAGCCATCGTTGTAGAGGTGTGGACAAATCCATTCGATGCCTCAGAGTGCTCCCCACGAAACGATTCGGCAGGGAAATATTCTGTGAGCTATTTTCCTGGGTTTTTTCTTCTGTCCTGTTTCCTCCTTCTTCAATTCCGCTCTCTTTCTTCTCATTCGCTCTCTCTTCCCGAAATATAAGCGAATGATAGATCGCTGTTTTGATTTCTAGCCTTTGTTGGTCGATTGCCTCGGAACTCTTTGATTTTGCCTCGTGTAGGTTCTTTCCCGGGACGAGTTACCGGCATTCACTTTACGCCAATACATAATGCTGGCTGCGAGTGAGAAAGTAGGCTCTTTCCTTCTCGCTACTATACTCATGCGCATTTAACACATGGAACAACCGTAGTGATGCAGCAGGCGGGACAACTAACTAAAATATTCAACCAAGGCATAGTACGAGGCGGGACAACTAGCTAGGAATCGCCATGCGCTGTTAGCCAATTGAGCACAAGCCCATACACCTCAAAACTAACCTCACCCCTATGTCGGAGCTGAGCTCAATCAGTCTGTGTATCCATTTTGATAACATTTTAAAAAAACAATAGTATCGATATAAACTCACATCTTCTTCTGTATGGTCTGTATGTTCCATGGGATGAGGACGTATAGCCTTCATGACTGTCTATAAATTGAAAGAATATGAGGCAATGGCAAGTGATCGTAAATATCACAAGGTTGAAAGCTGAAGTGTTTTGTTTGGATCAGTCTTTGGCCTCTTTGTGGTGCATCTTATTCAAAATCGTAGAAGTTAGAATATGTACAACGGATGCATAACTTCTACGGCTATGGCCAGATCTTGGGTTGATCGACCTGGGCAAGAACCGATCTGGGCTCGATCTCTGGACCATGCCTGTGTGAAAGTTTACCAATAGAGAGTGCATTTTCAGGGAACTTATTCACGTTTAGGAGATGATATTATTTCGTAACAAAAAATCGATAATCGATCAAAGGTCAGTACGGGGATATCTACATCGTTTAGGCCGTAAGTGAGCCCCACTTAGTTGCGCCTTTTAGACTAAAAACGACCTATTAGGGCAGTGGAATTGGAATCCAATGGTGTATTTTAGAAAAGGGTGGTTCCAGTTGGGATCTAAATCGGAATCTTTGTGGAACGCCTACACGTACAGGCGCTAGATCTAAAACTCATCCAAAGTTCGAGTTTTTGATTGAACTGCCTGTCTCCAATAGTTCGGCCATATGGAGTAACTCGGACATGACTGATTTCCTTCAATTCCTCTGCGCTTACATGATCCTCTTCTCTTCCTCAATTCTTCCTTGTGGTAGATTTGACCGACCTTCTTCTTTTCGACTTTCGGTTCAACTAAATTTTGAGATTCTGTAAGCATGAGTAGAAAAGGAACTTTTGTGACATCCTGGAAAGTATTTAGACTCTAGTATTCCATTAACAAGAGGGATGCTGGCATGACTTGAATGGCATCTTGAAGGGCCAAACTCTGTGCGACAGTAATGGCCAGGAGGTGTTTGAACATAGACATATAAGTTTTCTTTACCCCTTGCTTTTGTTTGGAAACATTTTTCCAACAATTTCCTTTTATATGCGTTTGCACGCATATGCCCACATTACTCCTGCGATCCGGGCGCCATTGCTGATCGACTTGGGTAAGTCTTACTTGCCCTAACCACCATGATAACCGCTTAAGTTGGACAAAAAGGTGATGGGTAACGGTAATATCAGGTAGGGATGCCCTGTGTGCAATGAGCTACTTGGAATGGAACGGTATCACATGAATATGTGGTACCGTTCCATTCCAAGTAGCTCATTGCACACAGGTGGTTGTGATGCAGCCGAACTTGGCTCCTCTGAAATCAGTAGGTTAATACCCTACAATACAATACAATACAATATTATGTCTGCTGATCCAGATCTTCGATCGATGACAGCCACCTTTACGGAAGGGTCTTCTTGTTGGCTTATTCCAAAGTGATTCAGCCAAATCAATCGCACTCACCTGAGCTAGTTTGTCTAGAAGACCTTGCAGAGACCCAAGAACTCCTCCTGCTAGACATTTCCGCCAATCCGTAGGAATAAGAGCAGTTTTCTGAAGTCTCTCGGTGAAGCTTGATCCTGAATGAAACTGCTTTCCCCCTCTTGCCGCCAGGTACGGCAGAAGCTGTGGAATCACACGGGCGGTATCACGATCGTCTTTACTTTGTGATCATGAGTGGAGGTTGACTCACCTTCTTGTAGAACGTAGAGGTAAGGAGTGCGACCATCCCGAGGGCTGCTAACTGCAGGTATCATTGAAGGTGGCGATAAGCCATAATGATAGGGTATACAGTTTCTCGCTCTGTTTACCATCAGTTCCTCCTATTGAACTCAGAAGATAAAGAACGGTCAGACTATAAATTTGTAGAGCACAGAGGTTGTGCATGAATAGAATTTGTTATTAGTTGGAACGATTTACACCACAACAGTGAGTCCCGGCAGAATGGGGCATCGATCTGAGTAGTTGCATCATTCCGGTCATTATTCCCTCAGCTCTTCAGGACCGAACTCTCAACAGTGCTAGTTTGTTCATGTGTGATCCTAATTTACTCATTGTGTAGATTCCCCTCAATCTAGTTAAGATTGAATGACACAGTTCAATAATAATATTTTCACGTTCAAATACACATTCATTTCCTACTTCGGCCCTAACTAGAAATCAAACTGGAACTATACTAAAAACGGTGAACGGTTCGTTCGGCCATGAAAACGGTAAAGGGCTTGCTCGGTCATGAGTTAAAGGCAGAGTTCACGATAATTTTGGGGTTCCCTAATCAAGGCTCCCTAATAGTAGGAGAAATAGCGGTTGGACGAGTTTACCATCATGGAAGGGGTATTCGGACAAGATTTCAGTTGTTGCAAAAGCGCAAGGCGCTGACTTCCTCCAGCCAGAACTGTACAAAACTGCATTTCACTGTCGCTATGGGTCATGACAAGTTGTTTGAAATTCCTACATGGGTTCCCTTGTGATCAGTGCAGCCTCTACAATGCCGGTGAAACTGTTCGAGGATACATAAGTGACAACATTCGAGCCTTTACAACGACCTGACTAGGCTGTTTTCCGACCTAATAGCGCCATATATGGTATACGAGGTACCTCGATTTCATCCTGTTAGAAAATCTCAGAAACCATTTTTATCGTGAACTTTGCCTCTAAATTTTCGTTGTTCAAGAGCACAGTCTTCGATTAAAATGATTAAGGAGATTGCTAAGGTTCTATTACCTAAGAAAAGTCTACGCAGTTCTTTGCCATGTCGAAAGGCGGCCCAGATGGGGCACAATAAGGGCTGACAAACAGTCGCAACCTCCCTTCCGATCAATGCGCCCAATGAAGGTGGGTCTAGCGGCCTCTTTAGGATTGGTCTTATTCAAAATGGAGTTGGAACATTTAGTTTCGAACGGAATTGTACTCTTATGCGAGCACCGTACTTTCGAACACTTTGTAGGGCCGTGAAATTATCTCTTCGAGATCTCGAGGAAGGATACATGATATCTCAGTCGTATGGAGGTAAAGACTTTTGGCAGAACTGGCAAAACCAAATTCGGAACTGAGTTATGAACCGAGACTGTAAATGCTTATAAAAGGCCTACGGGATAATAGTTAAATGATTATTGTTTTTTTTNNTTTTTTTTCATTATCCTTTGTCTGTGTCTTCAAAAACTGGCCATGCTCAAATATCTTGTTAAAACTTTATTAAATTTTCTGAGAAATTCTACGGTAATTGTTATTTGGATACACGACAACGGCAACAATAACAACAACAATAAATAATAGCAATGCTAGTAGCCGACAGCATAGTTGAAATCAGGGTCACGATCATCTGTAGCAGCAGTCAGAACGCCATTTATCGAACGACGTCTGATAGCCATGACGATGCGGTCTCGAGCTTCCAAATCTTCAGCAGGCACTCTCCTACAGCTCGTAATCTGAAAGAGTAGCACTCTTATATACTGTCTGTAAAATGCCCTTGTTTGCTGTCAAACATGGGAATAGTAAAAAGGAGGACGACAAGAAAGAGGGCACGCGGGTATCAATCTATTCCCGGTGCCGACCCTCCTTAAACACAGCACGGGGAGTAACAAGCTCACCGTCAGTAAAATGGACCATCTAAAATGATGAAGTCTTTGGCCTCAATTAATCCCATCTTTGGAATGCGCCTCCACTCGACTTCCATTCGGAATCGTTGTGGCGTCTTGAATGCGTATGTAGCCCATAGAATGATTTACGGTGGCCAGCTGATGTATGAGTCAGTGCTTTTATCCTCCCAGACGAGTCGGTACCGATTGACCGACCCCGGAGAGATGCTAGGTTGGCTCAAAAGGGTATCCTTGTGAAATGATATGCCTTATCAATACAAGTGACAGTGCCCTACTCGGCACTACTCCACCTTGGCTGTTTATTCACTTAGGGGTCCAATCATATCAAAGTATAAAACTCTGAGTAACAACGAAGTATCCGTTGCTCACCTTACACCCTTTATCACAGTAGCATTTTTCATCGCGGTAATCATGGTAAACAGAAGGTGCACAAACGGCTGCGCCTGGATCTTCATCGAGCCATAACATACGAAGAATCGTTGTGGAGACCGCTTCTACAGTACGCACTGAACCAGATGCTGTCGCTGCCATAATTAGCTGAAACACTCATGAACAGCTTAAATCGGAACGGACCAGTCTTTCCCCGTGCGGAAGAAAAGGTCTATCTATTGTACTAGGGACACTCCTCCCCGAAATCGAGAAGATCAGTTCTACACTAACAAAAAAAAGTCGAGTTAGTCTCTGTTATAAAAATTTGGTTCTACAGGGTAGCCTATGGACAGTCGAAGATAATTTTCGTTTCTCCGTTTCTTCTGATGATTGCTATCCCATTACCTGTAAAGGAGCTCCGTCGAATTTCTTGCGCATCATGACTAGACCGGCTGATGAGGATACCGGATTACTTCGTTCTGTGCCTAATGTTATATGAAAGGGCGAAATAGCATCATGATCCGGGTCGGAATCGGACCTGAATAATAGTCTGAAGTGTTCCGATATTTCCCACTATCATCTCGCAGCTATTGTTCAATCTAATGGTNAAGATCAGTTCTACTCTAACAAAAAAAAGTCGAGTTAGTCTCTGTTATAAAAATTTGGTTCTACAAGGAGCCTGTGGACAGCGTTCAAAGATAATTTTCGTTTCTCCGTTTCTTCTGATGATTGCTTTCCCATTACCTGTAAAGGAGCTCCGTCGAATTTCTTGCGCATGATTACCAGACCGGCTGAAGAGGATACTGGATTACTTCGTTCTGTGCCTAATGTTATATGAAAGGGCGAAATAGCATCATGATCCGGGTCGGAATCGGACCTGAATAATAGTCTGAAGTGTTCCGATATTTCACACTATCATCTCGTAGCTATTGTTCAATCTAATGGTAATTCGAACTGAGCTAAGTCAGCAAAAGCTAACACACCCATTGAATTCAGCTTCTCTTCCAGTTAGTTACGAATTCTCAGTAGGTTCCTGCCAGCGATTAGAACTGCATAGAAACCCATGTGGGAAGTCGTAGTAATAGACACCTCATGGGTGGAAGCAGCATACATAGTGCAGCTAGAGAGCCCATGTTTCAATCGGACTGTGCCGAATCCAGTCCAGCCAATCAGATCGAAAGGTGAATGCGTACCCATACTTTTATGGGTACCCACATCTCATTTTCAACACTCCTACTTATAACCCCTTGTTTTGGCCTCACAACCCGAGTCGCTCGACAGAAACACAAAAATGACTCCTGTCATCTTCTTGGAACCGATTAGAACTTACGGTTGAGCCAGGCCAAGATCCAACATCGTGAAAAAATCACTACCGTTAGCGAAATGCCAATATAGCATCGAAGAGACTCTATCCGGTTTCTCCTAAAAGAATAGTGATTGTATAAATCGAATCGTGTATCCATTTTGTCGAAAACTCCTAATCATTTTCAGATTCATCAGATGTAGAAGTCCAAAAGCAGTGTATTCAATTTTAAATTTCTACCGTAGGTCCATTTCTGAGCCAGGAGTAACGTAGTCCTCCTGTGGTTGGCCTTCAAAGGTGAGTCTGGGTCCTTCACTAACATGTGCATACTGCTTACATAAGCAATAACTAAATAACCCCACAAAAATTCACTCATACCAGTTTCTGAATTGATACTTCAAATACGGGCGGAGGTGGAGCTGTGGTAAGTGGCGCTAGGATACGCGCTTGGTCCAGAATCGCATCCCTGGGGAGTATCCTATTACGTCAAACCAGCCCTCAATCCTTCTGGGGTCGGTTAGTCGGTGCCAGGCTCGTCTGGAAGGATAGAAGCACTGACTTGTAAGTCGCTTAGCCACCGCAAATCATTGTAAACCCACACAGACCTTAAAAACGTCCCTACGATTTCGAATGAAACTCGAGTGCGGGGACTCATGATCTAAATGGGATTGATTAACGTCAGAGGTTACAACTATGACCTTTTAAGTCTTCGAATCCATCTCTATACTCACCCGTCTGACGCGATATGAAAGCTGATGTTCAACCTTGTCATAGAGAAGGCGTGCTGCCTTCTCCAACGTTGCTCTACTCAGTAATGAGTTTCTCTGAAACTTCAAAAAGTTGGCCAAGAACGAACTACAATATCGGCTTGCTTTGGAAAACTATTATTGCTTAGTAAACAATTACAAATTGTGAATTTGAATATTATTTTGTCATTGTTGGACGGCTTTGCATCTGTTTTGACTTTCATTTCATTTGAATAATATTTATTCGCAACATCATAGAGCATGATTTACACATTTTGAAGGCTTGTTAGAAATTATAATTACCAATTCAATGAAAAGTAATTATACAATTTTCTGGTATAAAACAAAGTCACACAGTTTCCAAAAACCGATTTGACCACCCGCCTTTCCCACACACACACCCCGCACCATGAGGGCTGTTGTTTATTGATTTTCTGGAGATTCTGTCATTGTTTACTTGCTGTCTAATCCACCGATGTTTTGTCACTTTCGGTTCTACATTATCAGAGCTCCATCAACTATTTGTAGAGGCTGCTTGTCGGGCATTCAGCCTGTGTGACTCCTACTTTCGAAGGCAAAGTTAATGACGATTTGGGTACAGGTGAAGAATGGAGCCATGCCAGTAACCATTACACTAGAATTAGGTATGTTTATTCTCAATTCAGTCTTTTTCCCTTTGTCTGTCTCCCGTAGGGGTGGGCAACTGAGCTGGTTTGAGCGATCTGATTATATCAAGAGATATATCTCTAAGCCATGTGGGTGATGCCGGCACGGTCAGGCCCCTCAAATGAATTCTTTTGTTCATCTACAAAATCTCTATAGCAAAACAGTCACTAACACTTGCATTGCCATTCCATTCTCTCGATTCAGTGAACAGGGCATAGGCAAGACGTTGAGATCGTAGCATCACGTCGTATAAAGTATTTTCACTACGTGAATCTAATTCGTACATTACACCTAAAAATACGACTTTTCTAACCGACATCATCGACAAAAATGATTAAAAAGTTGAAATTGAAGTCGGTGGATAACTGTGGATAAATCTGTACCGTTGACATTGTCTTCCTTTCTAACCTTTCTTGGACTTGGTGGGAAATTTGCATAGGTCATCCATATGGGCACAACACGACCTAGGTGGTTCCTCGGTGATGATGAAGCCTTCGATGGGATTCCATCATGCTCTTGCTTTTCCCGGTCTCCGCGCCATTCCCCATTGCACTACTGGCACCTCCCGGGCGGGGTTTCTCTGCTTGCTGTGCTTGCTCCCAATGGAGGCCTAGAATTATACTTTCCGGATCATTGACAACAAAGTGTTTGTCCCTAGGATTAGTAACAAGTCAGGGTTCAAATGGTTACTATGGTGCTCCACACCGACACTAGTTTTTTCAAACCATTTTTTGGGGCTATTTATTTTTGTTTACCATTGTACAGCTACTTAAAAACATATTGCCGAAGAGACAGTGCTTGAATTCAGTATCGCTTACAATAAGTAGTGTAAACAACGAATGCAGAAAAAATCGATGACGTTGTTTGATTTTTACGATACGGTATGTAAACGAGTAGCTTCTCTTCACCACCTCTGATCTTGGGAAAAGCTAGCACAAGCATGTGTTGAGTAGCGCCATCTGAATTCGATNTTAGAACTTCAAAAAATAAAATAAAAAATAAAATAAAAATAAAATAAATGATTCAGAGAAGAAGATATTTGCAATTTTGCTGAAAAACAGAAAGCCAGCAGGTATTGGCGTTGAACCTTGAAATGGGTCCAGTAGATTGATCTAGAGGTAGAGGCATTTCGTGGCTGATGACGCCATCGAACCCTCGAAACTCTACCAAACTCTGCTGAGGCCAATTATATCTTCATGAAAAGATACCAAACGCTTCTCAGTAAATTGGATTCTTCCTTGGGAAGTTGGCCTTTATGACGCTTCGAATGGTTTTCTTCCCATTCATGGAGACCCAAGAACTTTTTGCATATTCCCGTAACAGTTTTTGGGTAGGAATTAACAGGGTCAGGGAACCCAAGGGTTTGGTTAAAGTTCGAAAAACGCTGGTGGTGACTGAACAATTGTAGCCTCCAGCTCTCATTCCAACAGTCGCGTTGCAAACGCGCGCATCCATTCTAGAGAAAAGTTCCTCTTGACAATAGGGAGTGTACTGTACCGTAAGTAACTGGAATACTGTAATTTTTTGAGTTTTTCAAATTTAAATGATACAGATGTTGGTTTTAGGTGGCCAAGGAGGGCATACATGAGTCGATGAAGATAACGAATTCAATGGAGACATTTTCTTTGACCAGTAGCGCCCCAACAACTTTTCAAACTCCAGTAACAAAACGTGAGTTTTCTTTTGATAGCGCTATTTTTCAAAATTCCATTTGAAAAAAAAATATTTCGTAAACGGACCTTTGCTGTAGGGTTGTCGTGCTTTGAAAAAATTGTTGTATATTTCGGAAATATCTGATTTTCTCAGTTTTATTCTGGTGCTATTCAACATTTGATGAAGAGAACTAAAAGTAAAAATTGTTAGCTTAAGAGATTGGATCAAGAGATTAGGAGATTAAAGTGAAAAATATAGGAATTTACTCGAAGCCTCGTTGTTTGGCAATAAACTCTGCTTTTTCTTCCTTGCCCTTCGGTATCTTTTTCAAAAAAGTTTTCAATTTGATTGGCATTTCAAATATACGCTGAAATGGAGGGCACATATTTGGAGAAGAGTTCAGAAAACATTTTTCATGCAGCAGTTTTAGCCAACTTTTAAACTTTGCTCTTTAGTCTACAGCTATGTACACCGCCTCCTTATTGAAATAGAATTTTTTCACGGGAAAGGAACGTTTGCCAAATTCAAGGTAATTATTATATGATGGCAAGTATCGTTGGATTAACCTCATCGGATTGAGAATGTGATGAAGCTGGACCGGAATGATCCACTCTAAGCCAATTTCTTCTGAATTCACTGATGTCAATTGGGGAAGCATTCAAAAATGTCCTCATCTTGTTTGACATGGATCCTGACGATGATTCCACGAGCCCATCCATGTATGAAATCATATTTCTGAAATAAAAGATGGATACCCTGGACGAACATCAATAATAATTTGCTTATTTCCACTACATTTATCAAAAGCGTTGTTTGTCTGTTCGCCTGCTTATCTCAAAGCCAGGCTATCTAAACTTAGACTGCTTTGAACGTTTGAACTAGATTTGGACTCGACATTTTTNTTTTTGAGGATTAGAAACTGTTTCCTTATTTCTTGTTTCCTGAAGTCCCTTGGAAAGGATGGCTACTGTACAACCAGAAGGAGTTCCGGATGGAAGTTGTAAAGGGTATGCTCTGGGCTGCACGAGAAATTTCGCCATACCTGGTCCCATCAGGTTTTGATTTTCACCACTCTGGGTTCGAATCAGCCAGGAAACTCACTGCTTTGAACAGCTTTTCTTCGTACACCTCTTGCGGAGGAATCCATCAATATAGCTCCTTGCCTAAAAAGGTTGGTACTTATTCGCCCATCTTTTCACTTGTCGTAGACATCGTAATTAGTGGGATGATGTGAGGGAACCTTCATTGAAGTAATTCAACTGAACAAATTCAAAGGAGTCCGAGGCAGAGCATTGGGAGTTAGTCGGCACTGATGGACTTTGTCCCTGCCCCTATCTACAATGCCTAATATACCATGATTTTCAACAAACTTCCATATACAATTCGCTAGGGAGGTTCGTGAAGCACTATAGTATCCGTATGTAACCGTCGTTCCTAATCCGATGTCGACATAGCTGTTTTCTCAATGAAATGAAAACCCAAACGCCTCCGCAAATAACGATCGTTTCCAGAGAGTTGCTTTCTTTTCTACTCATCACATAATCCTTTCATTGCTAAAAATAGTCTTACCCGTTGTTCTCGATGTTGATAATAGTGGAAAAGTGCTGATATCGATGAAGCATTCGAAACGGAATACGGTGCCATCGTTGACAGACAGGCAATGGCGTATAGAACCAGATGTTCGTCTTGTAAGCGTCTCATGCTGAGTTCTCTGAGAGGGACTTGGTATTTATAACTCTTGTTCTCAAAACGACTGACTTCAATTGTTGGTTTGTAGGATCCATAGCTCCGACCCTGCGTATGATCTCCTGGCCGAAAAAACCCTGTAGTTGGTCATGGGAGTTTGTTACCAGAACATATCCAGTGATCTGTACCGCCTCTTGTAACCATAAGACGTGTGTACCTACTTGTGTAATTATTCGACCTCCCACTTGCTACAATAAATCTTCCCCTCCCTACTGCTGACACAATTCTACAATAAGCTTGAGGCACAGAATATTCTGAAGTACTTTTTTTAGTAAAATAATGGAAACTTCGGTGCAGAGTAGTGCAAGGGTGGCGAAGAAAGTGCCAATATTGTTGGATTTAGAAAAATATAAGCAAGGAATAGTAAGGAAGGGTTTGTACAGGACGGCCATCTGGGTGTCTCTCATTTCAGCGTACTATTCGTCTCATCCTGTGAACAGTATCGTAATAACAAGGCCGGCATAAAACAGCCCACTCCTCAAAGGCACAGCTCACGATAATTCAATGGGTGGGAACGTTATTGGCTTTCCCGCCCCACGATCGATGTCACGCCATCACGTCAGACGAGTGTCGAGACAATACAGATTGCAACTATTCGTTCTAGGACCCACACACAGTCAGCTGGTCGCCGAATGGTTATTCTTTTTGCTGCCGCGGTCCCTTATTCAATTTCCTACTCCTAGAGACTAGAGATGTGAGCTACTTTTGCTGTTGTTAAGGTTTTTTTGTTTTGCTTATGCTTATAAGTGAATTTATGCTCACCGTCGTCTGTTATTCGTTCCAGGACCTACACGCACGCAGTGAGACACAATGTATAGCTCGTCCAAACGCCCCACGCTTCTTCAATTTTCTGGTCTCATTCTCGTTCAGCCCCCTTTTTAACGGTTTTTCAAGCCTTTTTCACTTTGGAAACACCGACTCACGCAGTTTCTTCACCTTCATCGCACTATTTTCGATCTTGTCTTCCATTTTTCATCATAATCTGGATTACCCAGAATTATCGTGAACTGTGCCTTTAAGTGTCGATGGTATTCCGGAGCAAAATTAGTACCAATTGAGGGGGCGGTGTAAGCGATTGTTCCCAATGCCTCAAAAAGAAAATTTAACTGAGTAGCGGTGACTTACTTGATCATCAAAGAGCAGTCTATATTTTCTGTCATCACCTGCAATCTTGCTCGGCGTGTCTCGCGACATAGGGTTACGTTTCTAAGGATCTGTAAGAAAACCAGATAGTTCGCTTGAAAAATAAGTCGTATATGAATTTTTATTGATTAGATATGGTTTACTAGGTCATAGGGGCTTATAAAGGCATTAAGCATGATTGTATTGAGGTAAGGCTGATTCAACAAAATTTACTGTTCGTCTTACGATACTGCTCTTCAAATGCCTAATGCTTGACTACTTAAGTTTTTCTCGCATTGCGGGAAAAAGCGCGAATTTTCCGCGCGCAGCAGAGCGACGCGTTCAGGTTTTTGGCCAGCAAATGCCATTTCTCTTTGACTCGCCGAGTCGGTGTTGAGTGCTCTTAGTCAGCATGGAAAGTTCGAGCTCTACTCCAAAAATGCAGGTATCTGACTATTAATCCAAAAAACTTAAATTTACCTCAGGTGCAGGCATCCTCCCGTAAAAGCCCATAAAAAGGAAATGCAAAGCCACGATAACCAAGCCACCACCTAACACCATCGCAAAAAGTGGCCGAAAATTGACATGAATTAGTTTGGAAATATTAATTCTAAAAAAGATATTCGTCTCTTGATCTCACTTCAGAGATTCAAAAAGTGGCCGAAAATTGACATGAATTAGTTTGGAAATATTAATTCTAAAAAAGATATTCGTCTCTTGATCTCACTTCAGAGATTCGTCAGACTTTTCATGTTTCACTTTTTCATCCTCCTCTATCTTGGGCTTTGCGATTTTGTAATCTTCCTTTGAAGAATATTCTTCTACAAAATGAAGACGTCTCCTCTCGTATGTCACAAAAAATAGTGTAGAAACGAAGAAAATCCAAAAAAGTCCTTGAGATGACCAATTCCGCTCACGGGATGCGCTCATGTGTTCAACGTCGGTCCAAAAACGTCGTGGTGTTTGAATGCATAGTTGGTCTGGGCAATGTGTTGAGGATGGGAACATTGAACTGGTACATCAGAAAATGTACCAATTAACGCTTTCATAGTTAAAAAGCCTTTTCTAATTTTCCAATAACTCTGCAGGAGTGGGAAGTTGTATTCACCTAATCTGACTGTCACCCCCCCCCCCCCCCC
>UZAF01018135.1:22785-36563 GCA_900617895.1 Haemonchus placei | reverse complement strand
AAGTTCAAAGTTTTTTTAGAAGAGAAAAAACTCGGAGGGCTAAGAAAAACATGCCTGCTCGTTTTCTTAGCGAAAAAAAACGATAGTTTTTCCCATCTTTTTGATCCCTTGACAATCGCCGACTTTATATTTATAATCAGCGCAAGTTCCAGAAAATTCTAGGACGTTGTGTATTATAAAAGTACCTCAGAAGAGGAAAATAAATTCAAGGAAATGGTTTCCCGGACAACAGCAGTGGAATGGACAAGGTGCGAACAAAGGGTTATGAATGGAGAGGATCGTCAGTTTTGATGAATCTTTCCGGTATGCGCCCGAGAGTTGAGTTCCATTTGAAAGTCGGAAGCTGATAGTTCACATATCCAGGAATTCAATGACTTGCAGATTAAATTGGCCAACATTCATGCAAGCAGAATTTTTCTTCCGAAGTAACCCAATTTCAAATAATCGATTTGCGCGAAAAGTAGGGTCTGGGTAGGTTGCATCTTATGGTACATTTTGGGAGGCAAAAAAAAAATAATAATACTGATGGAGGAGCAAAAATAAAGGGAGAAAAGGGGTAACGTATGCTTTCCCACCCACTGACCTATGCATTCAGCCTTTGCTGAAAAAAAATTGCATTTGCATTCTTCTTATTCGCTGAACCTTACAGGATAAACTGGGAAACATGGAGCTTCTATACGGGAGTGTACTCACTGAAAGCCTTACCGTCTGACTGGACCGGAAGCTAAACCCGAAATCTCAAAAAATAAAGAGATTTGTCAGTGTAGTATTAACCAGGGGTATGGTATTGGCCGTTCATTTGGTTAAATAAAAGTGACTTTGACCTTTCAATCGGGCAGATTACTTCATAAGCCTCTTAAAAGGACAAAAAAGTTTTTCAGAAAATGTTAGGTGCAACATGTATCAAAATTTTCATAAAAACTCGTCCATTCCCTAGAAACTTCCGCTTTCACAGCCAACGGCAAGCTGTCGTCATTCATGCTGTCAGCGAGGAAGTGCTCTCCTTTCTCGGAAGAGTAAATGCCAAAAAGCTTCAAGATGAAAGCCAAAAACCAAAAAGCTTTGCTTCACTCAGACAAATCCCTCGCGCTAAACCTCATAATCCTCTAGAAATAAGCCAAACAAACATTTTACTTAGATAAGATGCCCTGCCCTCTGTCATTCCTAAGCCGCTCTGACAGCTTTGAACCACAAAAAAGTGACGCCCACGACCTTAAAGGCACGAATTTGAGGTAAAATGGTTCAAAAGGAAAACTGAGTGGGTGAGAATGCGTGAAATGTTGCTGCCAGACTTGTCCAAAAGTACTTGCCAGCAATAGTTGCCACATGCCCTGACAATCACAGTAGTCCCACATTTGAGGCTCAACATAGTCAGGGTTATATAATAACCACAAAGAAGTATACGCCATGTCCTATTTCTATTCTAAATTGTACAGCCGATTGCGGACACAGGTTTTCATAAAAAAAAAGGAAAAGAGGTCATGGTCAGGCTAGAAGTTCCCAAACAATTGATACCGACTGTAACCCAAGCCAAGGTACGCTTGACTGGAAGAACTCAGAAGATCATGAAAATTTACAAAAGCGGGCTCCTCCAAGTCAATCCTAATGTCTACCCTGAAGCCCTGAAACAGTCCTAATGAAAGGCATTTCAAACGTCATGTGTTTGGTCATATGGCAATCGTGGCATTCGGATGACAGACGATTCGACAAACCGATGGTTAAATGACCGATGTTAAAATTAGCCACAATGTGAAGGTCCGTTCCAGGAGTGAACAATAAGCCAAATTAAAGCAAATTAAGGTGATATGTCCGTGAGCAAATTTAACAGACAAGGGCCCGTCTAGGCTCCGGTATGGCTACCACGAATAGAAAAGTTGATTTGCAAAATCCTAAATGAGAAGAGAAGGGGAAAGAGAGAAATTGACAGGACAAGCTGTAGGGGAAGGTACTTGAATGTGTCAAAGTAATAGTCAAATTTGACTGAGTAAGGGCTATTTTATCCCCTAACTCGTGGTATTTTGATTGGTTACTATTATGGTAAGCAAAGAAGAAAAAATGAAAGGATAAGTTACAAACTATCAAGGTTCGGGAATACGCCATGCACTCCAACACATTCAAAGTTATAACTGAATAAGTGCAAAATTATAGCGAGCTTTCAAAGTTGTCAAACTGGATGGACAGAGAATTTGCCCACGATTCGCATGACACCAGGGGATCAATAGGCTCTATAGAGTGGCGGCCGAGGGGGGCAACGGCGAAGCTAATTGAGTGCGTGCTGCGTCAGCGAAGGCCTCTGTAACGACAACGTCGACGGCATAACGCGCACGGAAATGTCGGAAAAGCGCTAAGACTCCCGTTAAACAAACATTTACGTTCAAGAGTATCGTTAAGATGCTGGGTGCTTGTAGCCGGTAACCGTCAACGGAACTGGAACAACTGTAGAACGTACCAGACACATGAATCATACTATAGGACGTGATTCATATCTAAAGGAATTGCAAAAAAAAAACTCGAGTAAAGTCACGCTGTAGCAGTTGCGACCTACTGGTACGCGAAGGGGTAAAATTGGAAAACAATAGATCATCGAAAGTGGGAAGGCGGACGCCCTCCAGTTGACGTCAACATCAATAAGCTCCTCGAGGATCACCAAGCAGCAAGTAACAAGTGTGTTTACGTTCCTGGGAATGACATCGGATGACACATGAAACAAGCGGTATTTTTCAATACCGCAGCTAGCACAGGGGACAAACAAATCCTGCCCAGATTAACTAACTTTGCATCTACTCTGGAATCAATTATCTAGTACGGTCCAGAGCACTTCTGACTCTTTCTTGAGCCGGAACCAGCCATGAGATTCCTTAAAAATTGGATTGAATGTGAAGAACATCCCGAATGTTAGAGCGATCTTAATTTCTTTATGCAAGATAGCTAGCTTTCTTTAGAAAAATCTGCTACCGAATAAGCGAACCACGTAATAACATTCGCAATCAGAGCCAGGATTGTATAACTCGAAGATTGTAGGGAAGAGAATCCAAGGCGAACCATCAGGACTACCTGTAGAGAAACCTGCTGTGTGCGGGCGATAGAAACCCTGGAATTCGGTAAGCTATCAGTAGCTTAGCAAAAACAGTAAGCAGTGATCCGAGCGATAAAAGAATGGAACTCCTCCGGAAACGTAATCCAGTAGTTTCAGAGCCACCTTAGCTTCTTTAATCGGTCATATCTCTGTGCGATCACTATGTCGTCCCAACGGTGAGATGTGGTTGGTGTAAACGAAATGAGCAATTGCCTAAAACGTGCTCAGACTTATGTTATAGCAACTAATGAGTGCTACACAACAAGAGCGGATTATAAGCTACCGTATAACTACTTCTTATCGGATGATCTCATGCAGCAACTGGCTTCATAATAAATGCGATTACATCAAGCTTCTAATGCAACGACAAAAAAGCTACATCAGAACTTCTCCTATAAACTTCTTTCGATCATGAGACGAAGGAGCACAGACTGAACGTCTTTGATAGGTTGATCTGACCAGTTCACTAATCCCACGCAACAAATGCATGAAGGAGAGATGGTAGAAATGGCAGGCATTTGAAGTGACGAAGAGATCGACTGCTTAATACCCACTGAGACTGAAATTGCTCAGACAAAAGTTCGTAAACAGAGGAGAACAGAGCAGAAATTATTCACAGATAAGCAGACAAACAAGCAAATAAACAGTTTAACACGCTGCTACTGCACAGCTGAAAACCAGCTGACGGCCAAGCCGGAAGAGCCAGTTGAATGCTTGCAAAAAAAATGCAGAAAGACAGGCAGACAAACAGAGAGAGACTCGAAAAAGACAAGCATGTGGATAGACAGAAAGAATGGAGTGTACAAACAAATAGCCACATCAGATTTGCAGTTGAAATTGAGGAAAGAGAGATGGACTAGGAAATGGGCAAAATGGTCACTTGGCGATAGGAAGAAAATCAGCTTCGACAGACAAACAAATCACATCAAGCAACAAATAGGCAAACGAATACACAGATTGAGATAATTGAAGACGTGGACCATGGTAGAAACTAACGGTATAAATTACAGTTATTTTGGGACTTTACTTTAATTTACTTTCGGAATAATTTGTTACACTGCCATTTGGACAACAAAAAAATCAAACGAATTTAATTCCATTAAATTTTCATAAAATTCATGGCAAGTTTTTTGGGTAGACCGATAAGAAAACAGTGGGACAAACGAAATTCCTGATTTATTCTGAACGGTCCTACTTCTTTTACAACTCTACTGAAATGCATTTTCCCACTATCCGGGCTCTTCTATCCCCGTTTCCTTCCGGGTGACATTCGGAGAACTAGAGTAGCGAAACAAACCATGGTAAAGCCATCGCTAGCAACTGTACACTACTTTATTAAAAAGAAAATAAACAAATAAAAATCAACAATTGAACAGTCCATACATCCTTTCTGGTGAGAAATGATCGGGTTAGTAAGCATTTAAGTGAACGAGGCGCGAAAGTGCTGAACAAGATCGGGCGAATGTCCGAAAAAAGCGTGTCGCCCGCATATCCGCTAATCACCGCCACCACAGCCACCACCAAATCCACCAAACGCAACTAATACATCGACAATGGAACCGGTGCTTTCACCACAGCACACGGAATGGTCTTTGACACAATTTGCGCCCACATAATGACAGTCATCGTCGTCGTCGTCGTCGTCGAGATTGAAGGCACTTTGGCCGAGTTACGACAGAAATCTCTTTGCGATTTCCCTCACTTGAAAAACTCGCCCTGGGATTTCCCACATTAAAAGAAAAAGCATTTTTGAAAGTTTCCGGAGATTACAAAGTTTCAAAAAGATCTTCACTGAGAAAAGTTCTCAACGATATAGTTCACTGAAGTAAACAAACAAACGTAAGCAAATGAATAAATAATGGAATGACCAAGGAAAAACCACGCGACGATTGTGGAAGCGAGTCAGAAATGCATCGTGGCGCTTAAAGCATTGCTATGGAGAAGAACAAATATAATGGAATGGACAGGGGGAACTTTAGAACCAAATCCGGGCGGAAATTGGAGTCAAACCTTCTTCTACTGGGTAAGGTGGGCGCATTCAAAAGTCACCACACTTCTGAGTGGTGTCGAAAATGGGTAAAAATGAAACCAAATAAATCCTAAAAGCGATCAATAGACGCCGGGTATGCACGCCTCATCTAACCCAAAAGACCAGTTCTCGCTACAAATGAGGCATATGATGGGAATCATGAACACTGTACGACGTCGATACTTTCAAATGACAAGGAGGTAGCTCCAGTATCACTTCTCGTCTTTTTAAGACCTCTCAACCCTGGAGAAAACTGGTTTCGAACAGCTTCGCAAGATGTTTAGAAGAGTGATTTATGATGGAAATATGAAGAAAGGGAAACGCTGCCCGTTCTTAACCCGATTCCCAGACTTTCTTTCATGCGAGGTTTGCTTGCAGGCGGAATCAAGTATCAGACAAAGCGCTAACAAAAAAAAACTTCCAAAGAGATTAAGTGTACAAAAGAGAGAAATTGCCATCCGTTC
The DNA here is from genome assembly GCA_900617895.1 of Haemonchus placei. Taxonomy (NCBI): domain Eukaryota; kingdom Metazoa; phylum Nematoda; class Chromadorea; order Rhabditida; family Trichostrongylidae; genus Haemonchus; species Haemonchus placei. The sequence continues at coordinate 30,994 of UZAF01018135.1, read as the reverse complement.
CTATTGTTAGAAAACAATGGAGTTTTGCAAAGAATTGCCCCGAACCAGGATCGAACTGGTGACCTTTAGATCTTCAGTCTAACGCTCTCCCAACTGAGCTATCGAGGCATCTGTTCACAACGGCGCTCGCTCTCTTCACATGCACAGGGCGCTGACACACAGAGTAGGCAACCACAATTTCAGCTGACTGAGAGCGTATCTCATGGTTACTAAGACACAGAGATGCGACACACATAATATATGAATTTAACAATCAATCGAGCAAACCGAGCAAGGTTCGCAGGCGGGGCGCATTTCTACCAGAAAAAAATAAACAGGACGATAAAAATAAAGTTATTTTGGTCGAAATAGAGACTTCGGGGGCCAGTTCAATCAATAACAAGAAACTCGGTCGAGGCGAGGAACGAATGGGGCTTTATGATATGTCAACTAGTAAAACTGAGGATGAAAACATTTCTAAAGTCAAAATTCAAACAATCAATGTATGACTTTGAAAATTCTAAGAAAATTCAAAGTCTCCCTCTGTGTTGTGCAGGCAACGAAACCAAAAAAGTCTGAACTCTCGTAGCAAAAAAAAAAAGGAAAAAAGTATAAAAAAAGAATCATCGAAAGTCAATAAAAATTTCAAAATATCTGGAATTTGCTGAGAACTTGAACTTTTATATTCTAAAATTCAAAAAAAAAATTATTTTTCTCCGTTTAAAAGCAGATCGATAACCATCAACCTCATGCAAAACGAACTAGCCTTAAAACACTTGACGTTGACCAGTCCCAATTTCTAGAATGCGCCATGCATTCGATTTTCGCCAAGATTTTCAGTAGAGCTCCACGATTCGAGCGAGATTCAGAGTTGAAATTACTGGTTAATCAGTAAATAAATGAAAGCTCATGATTTGAGCTGTGCTCAGATCTTTGACGAAACACTCATGGAGAAACTGAAAGCATGGAAAAACAACGAACAGCTGTGAGGGCGCCATCTCCGCTTTCGACGTGAGGTGCGATGCCATCGAAAACAAATCACCTTCACGGGACGGGGAAAACACCTTGAACATGCCAACGCGAAAACTTATTCAGTTCTTTCCCTTCCTTTAAAAAGTCTCTAGAGTTTCTAAAAACAAGGTACGCCTTGACGATGGAATTGTAAAAACTACGAAAAAAAAAAGGAGAAAAAGTAGGAAGTCATACAATCAATGAGTGAAATTCTCTGCCCCGACTACTATGGAAAGACCAAGAGAGATGATCTAATAAGGAAAATTTTCAAGAAAAAAAGAATTTGTAGATACTTTGGAAAACACTGAACATTCAAGGGAAGGGATTTCTTCCAGAACTAAGACCGAAATGAAGTAAGATGCAAAAAAAAAAAATAATTTTTCATAAACAAAAATACTATGAATCAAAAATACATGTAGGAAAGGAGTTATCCTTTCCTGCTCGTATTTCTGATTAATTCCGAATGAATAATTTAGTTTGTAACCGTCTGCATCAAACAATGTCAACCAGCTGTTCACCAGGCGAGTAAAAAGAAAACTGAAAATGATCGTGCGCGATTTGCAGTACGTCCACCTTTCGTGGAAATGAATTGGATGGCTAAGAGAACGACGAGTGACCATAAAAGCGAATCCTGATAAGAAAAATGCAAAAGCGAAAAATAAACAAGCTAAATACGGCAAAAACGAGTACAAAAAACGTCGGTGAAAAGAAAATCGAGTAACGAACCCGGAAAACTTGGTGCTTTCAAAGTATTCGTTAATTAACAGCATGGTTTCAATATCGAAGAGTAGAAAAGACGTGTATGCATGATTAGTGATCGAGAAAGCGTGGATCTTACGTGAGCTGATCCATATTCCAACAAGGCAGTAGCTCAACACTCGAGAAAATCGAAATGTAACTTCCCAATCGTAAGTTCCGAGCCTACCCATTGTAAAGAGTATGTAAGTTTCTGCCACCCAAGGAGTTCAACTTGCTACTTATCCTTGGAATTGTCAGTGAACTACATTTCTGATGACAAAAACATACTGCGATGCCTGGCTATGATCCATTTTACAAGTTAAAAAGAAACCAGACGAGAGAAATGTAACGCCAAGACCGAGTGGTAGGCGATCGACAGGTTTACCTTCCGGCCTCTCCCCGCCTATCTTAGAACGCAATCACCTACTTTTACCTAAGTATCAACCATTTTCTTACTAGAAATCATAGTATCTAGCGAGTAGTCTTCCCAAATCATCCCTCAAGTGGCTGGAATCAGTCGAGGGCTGAATGACCCATGAAAAGCCAGCTGAGCAGCATTCACCAAGTCGGTGAAACTAAAAATAACAGAGGCGATCAGCAGAATTAGAACGGAAAACGAATGAAACACGAATGTAGTAATAAAAAAAGCATAGTACGGCCGTATCAACGAGAACGTCACAATGGAATCAAGCAAAAGAAAATGCTTTATTGAATCATAGAACAAAACGGAACAAGAACATAGCAATAGTCGCCTAATCAAGAAAATCGCCAAAACGATCGGTCAAGTTCCAGCCGACGTACCACGGCGATCAATTAAACATCGGAACAACTTGACGAACTGGCTTCAACAGTTTCACGTACCTCTTATCATGCGTTCAAAGACCTGACCTACTTCTCTTCAACCATCAACTGTTTGAGATTCCTGTTGATTGTCGATGGCATCTTTATTTTCTTCAGAACTCACGGCCTCTTTCGACTCTATGGTTGCAGCCGGTCCCTTGCTATCCTCGTGTTTCTCGTCTTTAGGATGCATGTTGTATTTCCGTTTCGAATAATAATTAGGTATCCCAGCAACCATCATCGTTTTTCGTACCAGCTGTATCATGAATGTCACATCGGCGCCTGAAAAATAATCCCCGATATTGTCTGATATTCCGATGCAAATATTATTCCTCCTAATTAGCTTGCTACGTTACTCCTTGTAAGGCTCAAAGATAAAGGGCGGATGTGGTATCTTTTATCCCTTTGGGATCGATAATTGGTACTAGACTCGTCTGGGAGGATAACCACACTGACTCGTGCATCGGCTGCATCGGCAATTTGTTGAATTGTCCACACACACGCACACAGTCGAAACGTTTCGAAACGAAAATTCTCATCTCATCCGCCTGAGCCCGAGCCCAATGTGGGAATTCTCATAGCCCGTAGTTTTCCCAACACCCCGCGCTCAAAGATTTTTCACGCGAGCACAGCATGAGAATTATTATGCCGAATTGGCATTATTCTGAGCACCGCTTATCAACGGAAGAGTTGTATGTCACGGAAACGTTCTCCGACCCATAATCCGAGCACATCCGTCCCCCACCCTACATTAGGTTTACAAGCTTCTACCTACCACTCAAATCCACTCTCGCCGCTGGAGCGATCGTATTCACTGCATCGCCAAGCATTTCCAATACGTCTGATTTCTTGATCGAATCATTATTCCGTGCTTTGAATTCCATAGCATATGACGGCACCGAACCGTCGTCCCTAGCCTTTAAATGTTTTGCCACGCACTGAAAATTGTTCTTTAGCTATATCGACAAATTCATAAACCCAGAGCTGAACCTTACAGCAGAATAGGAATTACCTTTGTTATCATATCGTTCAGTTTCTTCAAATTAACATCAGCTGTCTCCTCTACTGGTAGGACTCGCTGAAATTGGACTGTATATCGAGAGTCTCTGTTAGAAAAATTCTCTGACAGTCAGAGTAGTATAACGGCAAAAGTTCCTTTTACATGATCGAAGACGGAGATAAAATTCTTCTCAGGTACACCGAACCCACCAAGCCCCCAGGAACTAATCATACCGTTTCAGACATAAGCTGCTTTCGAGAACCATACCCACAAATGCCCAGAAATGCAAGCTCACATGACTTCATGAAAAAATAAGAGGCTAGGCTCAACCATAAAATTTTGGTCCGTTCGACGGACGTTCTCGCTCTCGCTGAAGTCCGGTTTCGAAAAACTTCCTATGGGAAAAAGGTTTGGGAAAAAGACAAACGTAAAAGGTGAGGCAGCGCGAATAGGTACTGTGTCCTGATTAGATAGAAATGTGATTCGACTCGTTTTATACCCTCTAGACATCGACATTAAGAATCTCTGGAACTACGAGTTGGCTGAACAACTTAGAAGAAGTAAGGTGTTTAAGTGTTTTACACTTTCTCAAAGACAGCGAACAGGCGTAGGCAGGTTAGGGACACAGAATTGCAATCAGGATCAGACCATAAAGAGAAGAGGGTTACCTAAAAGAACGAAATACGAAATGACCCAGTCAGTACAACAACTGCCTAGAGATGAAAAAAGACACCTTTCAATGACCTGGAAGAATGTTCCTGAAAAAACCAACTGAAAGGTGCGCGAAAAGTAAGTCTAGATTAGAGAGCCGAAAGGCTAGATGGCCACTTGAACCAGATCGCCTATTCGACAACTTAAATGGGGGCGTTCACGAAATTCTTTTTCTTACAATTGCCAGAACCGAATGATATCGTCGAAGTGTTGGGTAAACCATTGAACAAATACCTGGAGGAGGTAAGGCCTAACTCCGAGAACTGAATTTTTGAGCGTTGTTATAAAACGATTTACGTGCTTCGGGAAGCTGAGCCAACTATTATCAAGATGAACTGTCGATAAAATGCTGGGAAACTCTGTAGTTCAAGGAAAAACATAAGATTTTCCCTCAGCATAGTTCACCGAATGACTCCCCAACAAATTAGACACCTGATTGGAGGCTGAAAGCCTAGGGTTTTCGGGAACTATTTATTTTGTAGATTCACTTTCATGCGACATTTACAAATCTACAGAAGAAAACCTACTTGCAGATATCGACATTGTCTGGACGATTGGGCATGAGTAACCATTCGTTCGGCCAAGTCCACGACATCGGCGTCTGTCAATTGAAAAAAAATTTTTAACTCGCAAAAGCCGACAAAGTCAATGATTATGTGCAATGAGTCCTTTCTCAACCTAGTTGTCGAGAATTTATTCAAAGTAAGGGAGATGGGGAAGCTACCACCGCTGTAAAGACAGCTAATCGGATACTCAGTCCAATGTAGCATGTGCTGTTCAGAAGAAGAACATCATTTGGTTCTCTGAGATAAGAACTCAAGAGAGACGCACATTCAAATGCTACCATTATTACAAATAGATGCCGAGTGCGCGGTGCGATCCAGAAATCACTCTCAAAACAAGCGGCGGCTAAAGATGAAAGGTGAAAGCCGCAAGGTAACTATACGAAATTCTAACCAGAACACTGGTTAGGTCAGAGAATAAAGTAAATCAAACAATGATTCATAGCAATCACTATTTAAGTAGCAACCAATGGAAATAGTCAGAAGTATACCTTGCACTGTAACAAATAGGCAATTCTTCACTCCTGTCGGTCTTTGTCTACATCGACGTATTTTGCCACCACTGCCACGTGCTTCATCGCAAACCTTCACAAGTGAGGAAATTAGGTAAAAGGTAAAATCGTATAATGGAAGAATGAGAAATTGGAACGGTGCTTCCTAAAAGAGCTCGGGCCCAGACGAATAAAACCCAACAAGGAATGAAATTTTCGAGTGGCTTTTCGAATGAGCCATTGATGCAGGTCTCTTAAGGAGTCGAGTATTAAATTGAGTCCAAGTTCACCTTAGCTTGCAGTAACATACAGCATTTGACTTCAACTGCCCTCCCACTTTCGTGCTCTCAAGTAAGCAATACCTAATATTTCCCAGTGAGCCAAGCTCTACAAAAGATGCCCGATATGCTCGCCTGGAAACAGCTGATCTTCAACAACTTCAGTATTCTATGAGATTTCCTGCAGTGAAAACCCCTGGCTCAATGATTTGAAGGCATTTGTGTATTTCGAGTTGTCAAAACCCGTTTGCCGGAAACATCTTCAAGATGGTGTAGGGGTCAAACAAACGCCTCAAATTTTCCGGCACTATTATCACACAGCCTTACATGAGCTGACGAAGATCTTGGTTTTTTCTACAATTGAGCATGAATATCAAATGCGTGGCGCACCCTGAAATAGATGAGGAGCTGTAAGTACCCTAACTGTCAAAGCGAAAGAGCGATATCTTTGAAATACAAATCACTCCGGGGTAAGGTGAAAAGATTAGAGGTAGAGGAGAAGCCCAACGTTAGTTACACCTCAGTAGGATACGCCAAGCATTCGAGTCTCAAACAGAATCACACCGTTCTAATAGACACCTCCTCAACAGTGACTTGTTGACGCAACTGATGAACACGCTGGCAGTGAAATTTCCCTTAACGAGGCTGGCCTCAAACAAAAGGACGGCTTAGTACCTTCGAACAAATCTGGCAAGGAATTTGATTTCCAAACTACAGGCACAGTGCCGGCGCCCTTCCTGTCCTGCATCTTCAGTCTTTCTCCACAGCATAGTGTAGGCGGTAGTAATGTTTTCTTCATTTGTGAGGATCCAGAAAACATCAGAAACAACCCCTCAAATATTGACAGCCTTCGAAGATCACTACTACGAGGTCTATTCAATGGCTTCATGATCATTAAAGAGAGTTGTGTGGTTCATTTCACAAAGTTGTTAATAATTTTAATTACTTCGCCTTAGATGAAGATTTGAGGGCAATTTTTCCTTCTGAGAATTGATAAACCTCACAAAACAATGGCTACAAAATAAACCCGTTCGCACTTACCCTTTTTAATGAATCTGCAACGTCCTCATCGTCGTCTTCAGCGGATTGTTCCCCATCATGTTCTGGTTCTGGTGCTAAAACGAATTTGAAGCGAAGTGTGCAGTAAGAAATTAGAAGGGTTCCGACAAAGAAAGATGGTTGTTTCGAAGCCCCACATTAAGCGCCCGTGTACACATTGTGGGTAACTAATCCCTGTGACGAACAAACCACCAACACGGGACCGAATCATTCCGTTCGCTCTGCGACGATTCTCGTTTCAAGATCGACATCGAGATAACCAGCCAAACAATGATGAATGTGGGCTTAATTGGTGATCGGACCGCAGCCAAATAAGCCACGCACTGCTACAACTTCGTATAACCCAAAGTTTCTGCATCTCCCACTTCCTCCGAGGAATTGAGAGTAAATAGTCACGAAGCAGCTGAAGACGTGACCCGGGATACAAAGTGCATTTGTATAGAAAAACAAGAAATCGAAGAAAAAACACTGAGCTCGATTACGTAGAACAATGTAAAAGGAAAAACGATAACAAACAAATAAACAATTATGCAGGGCATACATTAGAACAGCCCCATTTCTACTACTTGAAAGTTAGAACATGAAAAAACACAAGTTTCAATTTTCGCTTATGTTTTTTTTAAATCGGAAAGAAACTCCTAGAAACTTTGAGTTTCTCAAAAGGCGCAAGTTCAGCACGATGTGCACGGGAGAAGTACAGCCTATCGTGCACACCGTGCTGAACTACCCAGACGCGGTTTCTCGAACTGACGTGGGCATGAATTGTTGAGATTACTCCAAATTTCAAAGAAATCACACTTCGGGGCTAACCTTTCTGAGTGTTGTCCATCAAAGTATCAATAATATTGTATGCTTCAGCGATAGCCTGTTTTTCATGATTGTCACATGTCATGAAGAGGCCACTGATCCCTGCCTCCACGGACTTCTGTTTGACACTAGAATGGAAAAGTTAATGGTGAAACTCAGAGTAAAACAGCTGCGAAGATTCCAGATAGCAGCTACAGTCTGCCCTACCGGGGAAACGGGCAGTAGGGACGGTTTTGGGCAAGCGATCCGCCGTACGCGGCTGTCGCGGACCATATGCCTTGTTATAACAGTTCCAGGGTTCTTTATACAGCTCAATCGCTATGCGATTATTACTTTTGGCATGATTCTACTGTTGGCTCTTTTGTTCCTGAATGCTTACTTGCTGCTGCATTCTGCTACATTCCTTCGCCGCGGTGTCTCTCACCGCGACGCGACAATTTCGTTTCTACTGCCCCACACCCGCCCTACCGTTTCTAATCTGGCCATTGGTGAAGGGACCCCGCGAGTAGAGGTCAAAGGGTATTGATAGATGCAGATTAGAAAGACTAAGCCCACTCTGGTCAGGGCTAGGCCAGACCTTCAGAGCACATCACGTGCTTTGAGAGGAAAAAAAGTATGACAATGGTCTGACGCTCAGAATCTCCATGACTAATCTTTCGCTATTTTCTCCATCCCGAAGGTGACAGTGACTCATGTGTGATGTGAGACGAGAATCATCAGAGACACTCCTCG
>UZAF01018135.1:0-17719 GCA_900617895.1 Haemonchus placei | reverse complement strand
TTTTGAAATGTTCCTGGTACAAGGTCGGGTGTGTTGATAAATACCCAGGTTCATGCGTCACACCGGCCGAGTATTTGTTCAGTCTTGAGAAGATTGACTGTTTTGTCACCGGATGTAGAGAATCAGCATGTATAAGATGCGCACTTTGTGAACAACATGTATGCTTCACGCATTTTTTCAAAGTTTTTCCGTCAATTTTGAGTTTCTTGCAGGCATCTTACACATCCCTAGCACCGGTAAGTAGACTACCCCTTCCTGGTCAGTTGAGGAGCTGAGGTACCATTTCCTGTTGAGAAATAACATTATGCGCTTGATTCGTTACGTCTAATCAAGAATAAGGGGGAAAGCGTGCCAAAAGGACCAATCCGATCAAGGTAAACAGTATAAGCCACGCATTCAACTCACTCTTGAAACAGCTGACTGTGAGTAGGTGATTTCCTTACTAAACGACCAGCAAAAATGGAACCCACATAACTGTTTTCAAGTTCCGCAATGAGTTTGACAGCATTTCAAGAACAATTTGTCAAATTTGGCATAGGCGGTGAACTCGCTTGCTCCTAAAAAGGCAGACGCGCTTGGGCAAGTACTGGACCTACTGGACGATCAGCAGTGAAAAAAAAATTAATGCCACTGTTTCCAGTTGCGCGACAAGTTTGGCTGCATTCCAAGGAAACTTTGTCGAATCGCAGCGGGCTTTGATCGCAAGGACAGCTCATACGTAATGTGATATTGGACCTTTGCGCTGAACTAAGTTCCTTTTACAGTCAATTAGGCCAGGAAAAGCCTGGTTTGTAGTGGGAATGATGAAGTCCGCTCGCATGAACCAGCTACTAGGTATAACTCAGAAAAGTTCATGAGTTTTACAAAAGTAAAGACCGTAAAGTACAGCTGAGTTGCGTGGTCCCTTTACTTATTTGGACCACTCAACTATGTAAGTAGAAATAATGTTGGCGCGAAAATGTCACGAGAAAGTCAGAAATATCGGGGGAATCTGAAAGTATGAGGGATAGAAAAGCAGATCTATGGCTCACTCAACGAAGGAATTTTTTCTAAAAATCGGCTTTCGATGTGAATTGTTAGATAATTCCTATTTCGATCATAGGAATGAGTAAGAAGACTCCAGAACAAAGAGGAAAAGGAGAAACGACGAAAAATACATTGTTTCGAGAAGAAAATGACTGAAATGAACGAGTAAGAACAATAGAGAGCAACCGATCTTGACCTCTGTATTTGCACCGTTCAAATGAAAAAGATATAAAGCACTTTACGGTAAATAAACTCCAAACGCCATCGCTACAAGAGAAAAAGCAAGCCCTTTTTTAAAAACTCTCAGGCGTAAAGTTATTTGCAGCGCCAGCGTAGCTGCTTTCTCATTGGGGCACGAAATCTTGCGAAGGAGCACGGCAGACTTTATAACGCATTTATTTCGTTGTTTTTGATTGAGTAACATCTAAAAATGATACCTTGAATAGGAGTTGTTAACTCCAGAATGATTTCTGGTTCTTAAAACCCTTCTAAGAACTATGCTAAGACATTCGACGACCGGCAGACCCATCATTATTCAAAAAAGCGATGTCGAGGCGGTTAGAATACATTGAAGGCAAAATCGCTACCTGCAAGGCCTATTCACAATCAAATATCTGTCATATGACCATATACTTATTACTCCTTAGCAGCTAAGTGGCCTACAGTAATCACTAACGTTTTGCGTTAGAACCTGTACGCAAGGACCCTCCTTCCCTCTCGAACGTGCAGAAATAAGCAACCGTCTCAAAACGAAGAAGTAAAGAAACTAAGTGCCACTCGATTGAAGCAATGACTTTTTCGTAAACTTGTAATAGCTTTAATTACGCTGGTTGCTTACTCAAGTTTAGCACCTTCAATTAAAGTTGCTGCTATGCTTGGACACTAGAAACGGGATAGCCCTTTATTCTGTAGAAACGAACCGTGTACAAATTTACTGTGAGAAATGAAGAGGAAAATGAGAACAGAAGAACTAATGACTGAAGATCGAGTTATGGCATCCGAAGTCAAATTACTGGGCTGGGAATCACTCCGAAGCACCCAAAATGAAAATTAGTAGAATGCTGTATTACTGACCACAAACCGTGACAACTCCACTATAATATGATAAATTTACAACAATTCATACCACTGCACATCACACGAATTCAAACCAAGTAGATGAATAAATATTAAAGTATATATCACAATCCAACACTGAGAAAAGTAGCTGACAATATATAACTAATATGTACTAACATTTCTGGATGATCATTCATTTTCATTCAATTCGTTATTATGAATTTGTGTGAGATTCATGTTGTTATTGAATCTCGAACAGCTTCACTTCAGTATCATACCATATCGGTGGATCGGTGTTACTAAAAAACATACTTTCGTACAAAATAAGGACCTACAATTTAGATTACAGACAACAAGAAATAATATTGAAAAAAACAAAAGAGGGAAAGATTAGCATACCGCAGATATATTACACCCCACATATACGTGCGGAACCAATGATTTGTGCCAGCGTTTGCTTGATATTTCCGAATTAGAATAGGATGCGGAACTGGCAAAAGCCCCACTAATGTCCCATGCTGCAAGAACTTCAGAATTTCGGTTTCATCAGTCAAGCCCCTAAATTAGTAACTGTTAAGTTTCCGGCCAAACAGATCGATCCAGACAGATCTTCAAAAACATTTAAGAAATTACTTGTCTATGCAAATTTTTTCAACTTGTGGTACCAGAACTTGCAACAATCGCATGATTGTTTGCAGCGGTAACTTGGATTTCCACTGATCTGCCCATTCCGCTGTGGGCACCCAATCTGCAAGACGAAATAAAATAAAGAAATAAATAACATAAAATGAGCATCCCGCCCTTAAACAGTCAAAAAGTAGTGAATTGTAAAATTAGTTTTTCTTATCAAGTAATCCTGCACCTTCAGTGGAAGCTGGCTTGCTATCAGTTTCTCCAGAAGATTCCGGCATGCTTGTCACTTGTGGGGTCGCAGCTAGACCAGCAGTAGACCCTTGAAAAAGCTTCTCAATAGGGACCAATAAAATATAGAAACTGCATTTATAGGAAACTAACAAACCTGAAGGGACCTCAGGAGGGACTGGAGCCGTGGGGCTCTTCAACTGATCCACCATTTCATCTCTAGCTAGAAAAGAAATTATTTCTTTCAAAACTCAGAGAATTCGAGAGCAGGATCGTTAAAGGAAACAAAGGGTTTATGAGAATCTAAATCTAATCGAACTGATCAAAAAATAAGACTACCTTTCCCTTTTCTCCCAGAAAGAGACTTAGAAATTGAAGCCGCGTCTGTTGAAAGATTAGCCAGCTGATAGAAAACTTGTCGTTTACGGATGATAGTGTAAATGAGATTTGAGTTTCCTAAATACCTGCTGCAATATATGAAGGTTTCCATGTAAAAAAGTAACAAAAAAGGAATTATCTTGTGATTCAGCCAAAAGTAAACAACAATTCTAAAAACAAACTTACCATCAAATTGGTACTGCACGATATTGTTGAAGACCTCAAGAAGGAAAAACACTAGATGATGATTAGTCGGTGAGGAGAATAGGAACCAAGGAGTTGAGAATGCTTCGACCAAATGAAGTAACTTATTCGCTGCCACCATAGAAAGCGATTTGAGATAAGGGGACACTCAAAAGAGACTGATTAATGGGATCAGGTAAACGACGTGCTTTCTTGTAAGTACACATAGCGCAATGAACACTGAGTTTTCCAACTCACCATTCACAATTATAGTAAGCAAACAATCGAATAAAGATTGGAGACGATGGTTTCCCGTGGTAATCAACTTGTGAAAAACCTAAAGAACACGGTTTAGTCCAAGAGTAGAATCGCACCTACAGAGGATCAGTACTGAACAGATTTTCGAACTTGCAAGCCAAGTACTTACAATTATCAGTAGGTCCGCATGAGTTCCACTGAATGCCTGAATATCGATTGCCGCTTTGGCTATGTACGGTTTATTGAGACGTACACCGAAATTTCTCTCCCCGCTTAGAAGCAGAACCAGGAATACACCCATATGGATGAGGCCGACGCGTGCTGAAGTGTTATTCATTTGATTGCCACAAGATGTACTCTCTACAGTACTTCTATATTGAAATTTTATATTAAAATAAAAATCCAGGAACCCTTACTTCCCTTTTCAAACCTCACCTGTTCCACGAAAGGGGATCCAAACAACATAAAAGCATGAAAAACCAAGAAAAGGGGTGGAATTATTATCTGAGCTTAGGGGTGCTCTGGGCAAAAAACGGACAGGGAGCTCAAAATACGTACCATCTTGAGCGGAAAAGAAAGGAAGTGAGTCTAGTAAAATGCGATATTACCCATACTTTGACTTGGGAGCAAAAAAGTATTTTTCAAATGTAAAACCATAAATAGATAAAGTGTTTTTTTTTCAAAAATTGGCTTCAAGTCAACACCACCCACTTGGATCATTTCTCGACTCAGTAATATGATACAAAATCGGTACGAGAATCTCGAGAACGTCCGAGGTCTTCAGGACGTAGAACATAAATTTCTACAAGCAATCATATTTCGTGCATCAAGAAACCATGAGGAAGGCTCACATACCTGGTTATATTCACAGCATTTCCATAACAGAACCAGGAGTTCTTGATGAAAATTGACTTTCTTGGTGGAATTCGGAAGATAGGTAGACTGTAGAGGATTACTTAACAATCTCGTCATACCCTGAAAGCGAAGAAAACTCCTTTCCAATCTCCCACCCACAAACATTGAGGAATTTCCGCGAACTTTTTTACCCAGCTTACCTTCAGCATAAAATCAAAATCTTCTTCCCGATGGATTCTTCCCAAATAATTTATAAAATAGTTATCTGAGTAACCGCTTTCATCGGCTTGTGGTTGGCTATCTTTGTCCAAACATACAATAAGCACCTGAATGGAACTTAGTAGGCAAGAGCCACTGAAACAATTGTTGAAGTGCCTCAAGAAACACGACTTAAACGTAAGCTGAAGAATTTCAGAAAAAGAGTCAAGTTTGCAAAGTAGGAAAACGAAAAAGCGAGCGCCCTCCATGCACACACAAAAAATCAATAAAGTGACTGTTCAAGACACATCTTTTTCACTCCGCAAGAACCACTAACCAACTTCGAAGCGAAGATAACGTAAACTTCGCCAAGGGAAAATCCAAAAAAATAATCATGAAAAAATAAAACAAAGAATTGCGGAACATACAGTGAGCATCACAGGCCTTTTCTACAAAGTGACAAAGCAAACCTGCAATGCTACTTCAACAAGAGGTTCTCGGTAGTCGTTAAAGAGCAGGTAGTTGTACGGCAAACCCAATCCGACTGGGTTATACGCACAAACGACGTTAAGGAGCGAAGTGAACAAAGGAAGAACATGTCGATTCTCAGCCGATGTAAAACGAGAGACCCACCGGAGACGGGTTTCATCTAAAGGGGTTAAATGGAATTTATTGAAATTACACGACAAAAACGTGCTTTTTCAAATAAATGAAGAATAGAATACCTGTTATAGGAGCATAGATTACTTCCGAGAAGCATGTTAACAACAACTTTAGAACTTCAGTTCGATTTTGGTCGAGCTGGGCGCTTGATACAGGTTTATTTGCAAAACCAACTCCAGCCTCCCATATGAGCTCACATGTTTCGAGGGAAGACAAATCAGTGACCTTCTCCTTAAAATACATGATCACGTGACAGATTTCTAAGCAGCGAAGACACATAGAACCAAGATGAAGATAATTCGCACTTTGACTCCTCCCACAGTGAAGCCTGGGCAGAATAGGAGGTCACCGAGAATACCCAAAAGTACACTAGCCATTGGCACCGTTCCATCTCCCTGAAGCTATAATAAGCTGTTGCAAAAAGCTGTGCATCCCTTGAAAATAAAAAAAGAAAAGAAACTCTACAAGGAAACCGTAGGGATTAATTTTCATTGTTTAAACTCACAGAAGGCACTGAGGACCAGTAGTAACCTCTCCATTCCGCATCTTCAAACATGTAGGGCATTAGCCGAGTCAACAGTCGCACGCAATTAATAACCTGTCATTTTTTTGGTTATCATATAAGAATAAACTCGAATGGGTGATATATTGCGAAGAACGAATACTCACCTTTCTTTCTGACAACTCATTTGGATGATCTCTGGCATGTTGTAGTTTCTCCAAAGTTTTATAGCACAACGTAGCTAGATTTTTTGGTGAGTCTTCTCTGAATCAAAGCTGAACAATTACAAAAGTAGTGTAAAACACAGAACCAACTGCTACATATACGAAAGTGTTGCGACGAAAAATATGCACCTCAGTTTCCTTATGTCTTCAGCTGGAATCATGGCAAAAACATCATTGACACTTTGAACATTTTCCGGAGACCATAGCTGCTCCCAAAAAGCTTCATCATTCTAAAGTTGCCTGTATAACAACATTATTCGCAACCATGACTTTTATTCATTGATGAGTATGCCCGATGAGTAAGCAAGAACTATTTACTGACACAAAGGCAAAAGCAAGACAAACCGTGGGAGAAGTCTGCAGGAAACCAGTATTTTTCGCCAATACCATCCACTTGAATGGTAAAGAGCTAAGAAGTGTTCCTCCTAAGCTTAGCAGTAAAAAAACCGAATGCATGACCTGATCATCGCTATTGCGGCCCCTGCTCCCACTTTAATGACAGCCGTTAGCCTCGCTAAGCGATGACGGGAAAGTTTAACTATAGGCGGACACCATAAAAAGTAATTTGGCTAACCTCACCTCTTCTATTGGGAAACTTGAAGGTTATATAAGCTATGATCCAGTTGTTTACAGAATCTGAGTAGATACAAGCAGACACCGTAAGAGATTAACAAAGAGAAGAAGAACATCCTGTAGAAAGTAATCAAACCAATAGTAGCCCAAAATGGAAGAAGAGTGGAGGAAGGAAAATGTCAGAGCGTCTTTCATGGAAATTCAAAAGGTGAAAAACAAAAGTAAATATTTACCAACCTGCTTCCCGTGTTTCGATGTGAGATCAATAACAGCTTGCCGAAAATTTATCTTACTGCCCTGCGCCCCCATCTGAAAAACGATGCTTGAGCTTGATCTTCTCAAGAAAAATCCACAGTTCACGAGTATGACCACAAATCCTCCCAAAAAGAAAATAAAATCCAATAAAGGAAAAATTTTTACACGTAGCGCGCTGAAGAATTCAAGATGACGTCATAGCATTTTGCGGGTCCTAAAACGAGTTGCCTGCACATGAATCAGTGTGGCTGTGAAAGCCAGCTTATTTCTTCCGTGTGGCCGATAGTTATCACATCTCTTCCGTTATGATTCTTTTCCTATAGTCAAGTTTCTTTGGTAATCCCTATCTTCTTGACATGTATCAAGAAAATTGGCTCGACTTTCAACTGGATCTATGCGTTGTGGGAAGAAGAGAGGAAGCATTCAGCGTTTAGTGCTTATTCAATAGTTTTTTGTTTCAGTTGAAATGGGATTATGCAAATGTCCCAGAAAGAAGGTCACGAATCTGTTCTGTTTTGAGCACAGGGTAAACGTCTGCGAACACTGTTTGGTGGAGAACCATCACGATGTATGTTTACTTTTACTTGGTTTAATCCAAGAGTAGCATAAAAAGCAAGGTCGTTTTTGTAGCGCATAAATGGTGTGAGAGGTTCCAGAAATGACTTTTAGGTCTTTTTGCATTTTTTAAAATCTTCAAATCTTCAGCTGTATAGAACGGTTGCGCAAAGACGAGCACAGTCTGGGTTTTGAGTTTGAGTGGTTTGTCCGCCCACGTGTCGTGGTCTTTATTATAGGAACTGGGATTCACTTTGTATCTGGAATCACTTCATGTCCTCATTCTGCTTGACGTACAATACTAATCATAAAGATAATCACAAACTTCAAGCTTTATTCTATAATTAGGTGTTAGATCAACAATTTTTGATGGCTAGCAGTAGGGTAGGAGTTCGGACACCGAGTTTTTGATCATGCTTTGTAAAACCACCCTTTCGTTGAGCATAATCTAATTCGTAAGCTGAAAGATGATTCCGATAATGCGTAGTTCTACTAGAGAAAACGAAAAACAAGCCTCCGCTCTTGTGTTTGTCTTTCTAATATATGTATGCTCTTTAGTGCGTCGTTCAAAGCTATCTCCAGTGGCTAACTGACTGTGACTTCGACACGAATTGCTCCCTGTGCGAAAAGCCTCTTGCTGATGCTGAAACCATCCGTCTTCAGTGCCTTCGTAAGCAATTTCCTCAACTGTCAGTTTGACTCACATCCTTTTCATGATTTGAATTGTAGATTTATTTCACTGGTCATGTCTTGACCAATGGGCTCGACGATTTCCAGCCACTACTGCACCAGCTGGATATTGTTGCCCATTTTGCAGGTATGTTTTTTTATATGTAGCGGTACTATTAATCATTGAACGCGAAAGTTTTTTTCTTAATGCGAACGACTTGCTGCTTTAGAGAGGCCTTATTTCCTGCTGCAAATCAAACTTCTCCAATGATAGATGAGCTCCGAACTAAGCTTCAACAGGCTAATTGGGCTCGAGCTGGGCTGGGGTTACCACTGGTTTGTATTCATCCTTACATCAATTTCTTTTGTCTATTTGTTTTTTCATGGGACTTATCCCTCTCTTCCAGCTCCCTGAATTGAATCCTCCTCTCATGCTTCCTCAGCAGTACCCTCATATGGCTGGTTCCAATATGACGCAAACAACTCAGCGCGGTGTCACTGATTTGGCCAATGGTGGGCAGTTCACAACGCATATTCATGATGTTGCAGCGAATAGGTATTACACATTACCTTTCAAACTTTTTTTGGGTATTTTGAGAGAGATGGGCAGTTGATCATTCTATGAAATTAAGATCAAATACAGCAACGCCCGATGTAGCCCTGGATATGGATGAAGTTGCATATTCCGGCAGCAAGGAACAAGTGACGTTCACGTGTACGTTCTGTTTTTCTACGTATTGCTCATCGTTCATGCAGTTTAATCCAGACTGGACCAACTAGGTCCTTAAAACCCATTGCTTTAATAGTTTCTCATTGTTGAATTTATCGATTATGCTCTAATCAGTGAACGACAGCATACCTGGAGAGCTTAAAAAGGTTGGTGATTATGCCCTGCTACACTAAAAGATTATACGAAATTTATGGGTGATTAGTACTGTATTAGAGTGAATTAGAGGGTTCATGTTGAAAGTCGATGTAATTGAATATAGTGGACTTTTAAAAGAGAACCGTCGCGAGTATGTTTCTGAGAATCCATGGCCAGTATCTTTTTTCTCAAATTGATTCGTGCTCTAGTGTAATGCTTCAGTTCATCTTGTGCGGATTTTAGCACGTAAAAAGCATGCCGGTTCTGATTCCGACATGCAGCCGCTCCTTTCAAGGGTTACTGATCGAGATGCTGACAGCGAACAAAATAAGTACAAAAGAAGGCCAGCTAGGGAATGGTTGAGAGGGATCTGGAAGTGAGTCATGAATCAACTTTTCGCTTTGTTTCCCGATTCATGCTCTTATTCTCCTCCGTGTGTATTTCTAATTTCGACTTCTAGAGCAAAGTATGGAAATGCGCCTCCAGCTCAGCTCGGCGGATGTAAACGAGTGCTGCTCGTTTTCCTTTTCTTCGTTTTTGTTCTTGTGACTGTAATTGTGGTGCTGACAAGAGTTGGCATTGGAGCGGAGGATGATCCACTCCTCGATCCCATGAACAACCCAAATATCCGTGTTGCCGTTGATGGTGTGGGAAACTCTATTTAAGGGTCTGATTCACTACAATTCCCTTTGAACTTCTCCTGTTTCCTTGTAACTAAGTGTTGGTTGGCAATGTATTGTAATTATATTATGTTGATGCATATTTATTTCCAAAACAAAATTATATTGGACTTGCTATCGGGACATTTTCGAAAATTTTGATGGTTTCCTTCGTGAAGGCTCATAGAAGTTTTTTGATGGTGAGTTCCTTGCCACTCCTATCATACCTACCTATGTTAAGGTTTGATATCGTAATGGGGCAGGTAGAGCCAACTTCAAATTAAGTCAATGGAACCTAGTAATGCGTTCATGTATAAGTATTACGCCTCTGGATAATCATTTCAAATACAATTTGTTTTTAGTTGTTCCTTGCGGTGCTGGTTCAGAAATAACGTCAATTTCCTATTCAATACGCTTACTATTTAGCTCCCCTTCATTCTGTCTCTGTGTACACATCATATATCTGTGATATTAAATATAGATTGTTCCTTGCATCCGATCGTATTACTTGGGTGATGATAAGAATTAATAAATTCTAATATCTTGGTTTTCTGCTGTTTTCGTATTGGCTATGTTACCAGATTAGTGTTTCAATGCATTGACGAGCTTTTTCTTCTGAGGTGACAGAATTTTCAATGTTTTTTCTAGGCTATGCACCGCATTGGCTCGGTGGCACGTGCGGTGCGCGTCGGTAGCGCCGCATGCCGACGAGCACAATCGACTGCAGCTGCACCAGAGAAGATCGAAGTGTTTATTGACGACAAGAAAGTACTTGTAGATCCAGGACTAACAATTTTACAGGTTCGCCCTCTGCAACCATTCAGAAAGGGCATTTTCGATGAGATAGACTTTGTTGTGTCTTTCAACGCCTGTAAGGATGTTGGTTGAGTGCATAAATTTTAAAATACCCCATTTTTAACTTCACGGCTCTCTTCTAAGGGTGAGAAGGGTTTTTTGCTTGTCTTTCCTGTAATAATATAGTTTGGTTCTTGTGGTTGCATCAACACTTATTTATCGAAATTTGAAAGAAGTAAGTTTCAAGGTAAATGTAACGCCCTTTAACTAAAGTCCGTGCTATGGGGATATTTCATAAAATTTGCGTTTTGGTATAAATCCCTTCGATACTAATGTATTTAGGCATGTGCTTTGGTAGGTGTAGACATTGCCCGGTTCTGCTACCATGATCGCCTATCAATTGCCGGCAACTGTCGAATGTGTCTCGTTGAGGTTGAGAAGAGCATGAAGGTATTCTAACACTGAAAGCTTTTCAAGGATTTCTTTTCGAAATTGCCATTATTCAGCCTGTAGCGTCATGCGCAATGCCAGTAATGAAAGGAATGAAGGTTAAAACCAACTCCGAAATGGCTCGTAAGGCACGAGAAGGAGTTATGGAATTCCTCCTCGTTAATCATCCCCTCGATTGTCCAATTTGTGACCAGGTTGGTTGTTTTCTAGTACGATGTTGAATGTGATTAATATATGATACGATATTACCATGTGGGTTTGTGTTAGGGAGGTGAATGTGACCTTCAAGACCAATCCATGGCTTTTGGAAGCGATCGTGGTCGTCTTATAGCCACGTATGACGGGAAAAGGTGGACCTTGCTTCATTACCTGTTTGTGCTCTTTCAACCTTTCTTTAAATACCGCACTTTTTAGAGCTGTCGAAGATAAAAACATCGGCCCGCTTGTGAAAACAGTAATGACCCGTTGCATCCAATGCACACGTTGTGTTCGATTTGCAAATGAGGTGATAAAACTACTTCAATATTTATTTATTTATCTACTATTTCTATTCGGATATTTCAGATCGCCGCTTTCCCCGATTTCGGCACAACCGGAAGAGGAAATGATCTGCAGGTACGTGAATGTTTTATGTGATGTTAGCTGTATCTGCCCTTCCATAATATTTTGCCGGTATTGATGGAGGCGTC
This sequence comes from Haemonchus placei, assembly GCA_900617895.1. Lineage (NCBI taxonomy): Eukaryota > Metazoa > Nematoda > Chromadorea > Rhabditida > Trichostrongylidae > Haemonchus > Haemonchus placei. Next base: position 6,002 of record UZAF01018135.1, on the reverse strand, counting down.
TTGTACCTATTTCGATAGCCGTAAATAAAACTGTAATTTCCTTATATCTATATAAGGAAATTACAGTTTGGCTTGTGTGCTATAGATTTGTGCGTTTCATAAATGTGGTTGAGAATTCCTACCTAAGTAGTTTCAGATCGGTACCTATGTCGAGAAGTTCTTTGCTTCTGAATTGTCAGGAAATATTATCGATCTTTGCCCTGTTGGTGCCCTCACAAGCAAGCCATACAGGTGAATCTTCATTTCTTGTCTTGTGGGTCTTTGTTTGTAAGTGGGTAACTCAAGAATATCTATGAATTTTCACCAAAACTGTCTTGCATTTTCTGAAGCCATATTGCGACTAACTATAATGATCTTTAATATGTATAGCTTTACTGCTCGACCATGGGAAACTCGCAAAACAGAAAGTGTCGACGTTATGGACGCGATAGGGTCTAATATTGTGTTATCACATAGAACTGGCGAATTACTTCGTGTTATTCCAAGGATGAATGATGTAAGTGCAAATGAATTTAATTTATATTTTGCACTCTCTCATAAGAGCTATTTATAAGTATCGTGTTTCCCTGAAAATTTCCGTGCTTCAGGATGTCAACGAAGAATGGATTAGTGACAAGACGCGTTGGGCTATTGATGGGCTTAAAGTCCAGCGACTGATGTCTCCCATGATGAAAGACCAGCATGGTGTCATGAGGTAATTTTGTAGCTGAATGAACTTCTCCCGGTTAATTAATCGTTTTTCTTCAGACAAGCCTCATGGGAAGAAACATTGTTCGTTGTTGCCCAACAATTCCGTGATACTCCTGCGGAGCTGAAAGCTGCTGTAGTCGGAGGTCTCAATGATGTTGGTAGGCGCCTTGGTTCAGTTTTCATGACAGGGGAATTCCATACGTCATATTACACAATTTCGCCATATTACACATTATATGTATACGCCATATTTACAACAGAATTAATCTCGTGATGATAAATAACGATCATTAATAATGGGCTGGCTTTAATATGGGCTGTCGATGCTTAGGTAATTCCTAGATGCCATTAGATTAGGATTAGCATGTTTTTGGTGCAGAGAACCCGTCGATGTCGCCTTTTAATGCCTGATTATTCTCGGCGATATCTTCCTTCATTCAGAGAAAAGCCTCGCGAATTGATATCATGCTCCCTATTTTGCTTTACATTTTTTCCACTTTTTTAGTGGTCTAGAATTTCAAGAATGAAAAAGATGATCTTGACCGTTCATACCACTTAATTTCAGAGTCGTTGGTGGCACTCAAGGATCTTTTCAATCGTTTCAACTGCGAAAACGTTTGCACCGAAGAAGAGTTCCCAGCAACGTCTGACTTGAGGTTTTGTTTATCGATTATTCGATCACATCCTCTGCTCAAACAGTCACCTCCAGTATCGTTCGTCGGATTGGGTGTTCACTACTCCTTGAAGGCGAATGCTTTTTGAATAGTTGTTTTTTCTCCGTTTGTGTGTTTACTTTCGAATTGGAGTTTTTTTGTAATTAGATCACCAAGGTTAGCTGAAATACAGGTCAAACGGGTTCTCTTGAGTTTTTTTCCCCACAGCTCATGTAAAGTAGTGGACATCTTATTCGGATAGCTCTATACCTTATTGTTAGAGGGCTGCTTATATAGCCTGAGCTGAGAGGTGTTTCTTGTATCAGTGCTGCATTTAGTGTAATTATATTCTAGATCGAACTATGTAATGAATGACAGCATAGTTGGTATCGAGAATACTGATGCACTGCTGCTTGTCGGTACCAACCCTCGATATGAAGCTCCGGTTCTAAACGCCAGAATAAGGAAGACGTAAGTTGTAACGCTATGAAAATTTCCTGGTTTTTTATTAGAGGCATTTATGTTGAACTCTTCTACGTTTCAGTTACCTCAACACCGATATTGAAATTGGTGTGATTGGTACCGATGCTGACCTGACATATGATTATGAGCATATTGGCAACAATGCAAAGGCACTAGATGATGTTATTGCTGGAAAGACTCCTTTCGCGAAGGTGAGCGATGAGTCCATTGTTGTTTTGTTGTTTAGTTGCCTACTGCTTTTACTAAGAAACCGTGTAAAGCAGTCTCCAGGGCAAGTACTTGATTTTCCAGAAGTTTTTATCCGCCAAAAACCCAATGATCATCGTCGGTTCAGATGCAGTTCAAGGTGCTAAGGGAGCTGAGGTGCTTGCCAAAATTCAACAACTGGTCAGTTATCCTAATCTTACATTTTGGTGCATGAAGCCTTCTTCGTAAGTAATCCATACTCGAATCATCATCGTTTTCGCCAGTTGGTCAGGCTGTAAATTCGTTGAACTAAAAGACCCAGATTTGTGCAAGAACAAAATACCACTTCGTCTTTTATACTTATCCGTCATGAAACGTTCCGGATTAATTTTTAAGGCTGATAAAGTCCGTTCAAGTGGACCTTGTGATAAGTCAAGAAAGGTAGTGAATGTGTTACATCGTTGGGCTGGACAAGTTGGTGCCTTGGATGTTGGATATCAGGTGATTTGAAGTTGTGCGATTGTGAGTGCACATGTTGTCTCTCAATGACGTACTTGTCCTTGTGAGTTTCGTAGCCCTTTGTGATGTTTGATCTTTATAGGCAGGCACAGCAGCGCTCCGCAAGAAGCCAATTAAGTTCCTGTATTTGTTGGGAGCAGATGAGGGCAAGGTCACTCGGCAGGATCTCGACCCGTCCGCTTTTGTCGTGTACCAAGGTTAGAATACTTGATTTGTGGTTTCTTAGTTGTCTCGGGAGGAACATGTTGGTGACAGATTTTCTTTGTGATAGCTCGCTATGGCTTGTAAACCGATATTTGAGTCGACTATTGCGACTTAAAACAGTCCTGGGGCAATTTATTTTCGCTGTAAGAAGACTCTTTTCATTCCTCATTGTTCAATTCATTAAGGGCATCATGGAGACGCCGGAGCTGAAATGGCAGATGTCATTCTACCAGGAGCTGCCTACACAGAAAAAGAAGGAATATTCGTGAACACAGAAGGACGTGCTCAGAGGTAGAAATGTACTTAACATCTGTGAGAAGCTCGCACCTGGCTGCCAATGCCACTAACGGCTTATTTTTTTCACTGTGGTGATTAGATAACATTTTTGGCTACTAATCTATAATTCCCTCTGTTCATTCTTTTTTTTTCTAAATTTTTGGCTGCCATTACGATATTTAGATGTGATTTCCGATAATATTTATTTTCAGGACCCTTCCAGCTGTTACTCCCCCTGGAGAAGCTCGCGTGGATTGGAAAATTATTAGAGCTATTTCGGAAGTTGCTGGAAAAACGTTACCCTATGATGATCTTAAGCAGCTGCGTCACAGAATATCTGAGGTGAAGTCCATGTGTTGATTGGAAATATGGAATTTGGAGCAAGGCTCATTTCTTTCAAACTCGGGCTCTTGAACATGCTGCGGTTTGCTAGGCTGTACCCATTTTTCAACAGCATATTATAGATAGCCCCTCATCTTTTACGACTTGGTGACATCGAGGAATGCAATTATCTCAAGCAAGGTTTGCAACTGGCCAACTCAACGGTAAGCAAAAATCAGTGAAGATCGGAAGCTTCAGAAGCGAGAATTCAGAATTTATTCCAGCCGGGTCCCGTTGATGTGGATGTGACAGCGAAACAGAAAGTATTGGCAGATTTCTATATCACCAACGTGATTTCTCGTAATTCTGCAACGATGGCACAAGCAAAAAGGGCTGCCCTTAAAGATCAGGTGGGCAGTTGCTGCTTGGTTGCCACTATTGACTATAAATAGTGTCACAATCATCAATTTCAGGAAAACCCGTATGTAGAAACTCCCCGACTACATTTGCATGCGTAGAAAATTAGCGAAGGAACCTTTTCGGGAAACAGGCACTTGTTCATAGATTCCAGCTTGTTACAGCCGTTTATTAGATTTCTAGTGCTCGTTTATGTCTCGGTAAAGATGTAATTAAGTTTGTATTGTTGTTAGGGTAGTTTTTCAAATGAATCTAATGACTTTCAGTGTTTTCTGAGTTATTTAATATAGGTTTGGAATGGTCGCAGATATTGAAAATGCCTTTTTTGTTCGCTATACGAAGAGTATGGCCATCCCCTTGAATTATCGATGAAGTCCATTTCAAAAAGAGCTTGTTTGGATTCACAGCCAGCAGGGGTTGTACGAAAGAAACGTTTTGTAGGCTAACGGGTAGTGGAGTCGTCTGTGGGGATTGAAGTGTCAGAAAACTATTTGGCTCGAAAAAGCACACAAATGCTCCGGTGATCGCGAATGAAAGTCGAGTGCATGGCACGTCGGACGGAGTGATTCTATTCTTTTCTTCTTTGTTGTTTCATCGTATTCTTCGCACTACTTGAAGAGCCCTGCAAATGCAATGAGGTGAGCATATGCGGAAAAAGGTGAGTGACGTGAAGTGGAAGGCAAGGTCGAGGAGGTATGCGAAGAGACCGGATTGGAAACTTAGCAGAAGGACACTATATTAGGTAAAAAGCGCTGGCACGACGCATACCTAATGCACTAGCTTCGTCGCCGACAATACGCCTATGCTCAACGACTAGTATTACTATTTCCTATTCACATTTTATAAGCGATACGGTAGGCTGTAGCTCGTTGTTAGTGCCAGTCGTAATAGGTATGAATTGCTCTATTAGATATGGCAGTCGTTATAAGCTGTGCCGAGATCATGGTGAAAGTGCACCTCTGAAGGGTTATATCGAGCTTATAAAGGCCTGAGAGACAAGGGTTCAATCTTTTGAGGCTCTTGTGGGATACGCCCCCTATTCTAATTCCATTCAGAGTCCTAGATGGCTTTGAATGCGCCTTAAATTCGATCCCCAGGGTTTGCATGTGTTAGTCCATCCCTCACCTCTGTCTGTTCGCGAAGTCTGTACGAAATTTGAAAGCAAGCGGCTGAAGTATAGAATATCTCAGATGTAACTTGCAACTTCAACTACAACTATGCCAAACAGGTTCAGAAGTTTTTGATGGGCCAATTTAACTGAACTACATATATTTGGGAAAACGTATGTTGCAGGTTTGTCCATAACCGGTCTACAGGAGCTATAATATAGCTATGTATACATCCTGTTTGGGTACATAACATATTCAAAAGGATGGACGACTAGTCTATCCGTTCAGCGAGTTTTGGGGATGTTGGGAATAGGCAAACAAAGCTCGATGGGGAGTACAGAGGCCTTGCTTGTTCACATAGATTCGTATAACCTGTATTCTGGTGGTTCAAGATGGAAGGCTCATCAGTGTATCCATTTTCTCAGTATGCATTCATTTCTATTCGAATTTCCTGCTGAAGATTTCTTTCGACGGTCCGGTGGCCGGCTAGTCTCTCGAACTTTCATAGGTTTCACCTGCAATCACAAATTTCGGTTGAATCTCTTGAGTAAACTCAATTATACGAAGTTATGACTCCATTTTCCAACCCATCTCGAAGAAATCTTTTTGTAGAAGGCCGCAACTCGTTTGTAACTTTGTGTGAGTCTAGGTCTCTGTTTGCGATTCTCATGACCTTGTACCGTATCCTTGATTCTATGGGGTAGCGACGATCTCAGCTGAATTTAGAAATGCTCATATTATTCGTGATTTTTCTTCCCACCATCTCGTGGGCACTGAAGCTTGAATGCTTCGAACGAATTCGCAATCATACACTGATCGGAGCAGTTGTCGTTACTCTCGAGGATGTCAGTGTGCAACAATGCCAGCATGCCTGTCTGGAAGCGAAGAATCAGGGTTGCAGGTAAACGAGAATTTGGTTGTTCCGATAAAAATTGCAGGGAAGTTGGCAAAATGCATATCCAATAGTCCTGAATATTGCAAATTTTGATTAAGATGCACACAATAGCGAGTAGCCGATTTCGATAGCGATGTTATGGTGGGGGGAGGCGGACAGTAGGATCGGTTTTGGGTGATCGATTTGCCGCACGCGGCTGTCGCGGGGCACTCGCTTCGCCGCTGTTACAATTCTAGCGTTCTTCATACA
>UZAF01018134.1:1609-13523 GCA_900617895.1 Haemonchus placei | reverse complement strand
GAGCGCCCGGCGTAGCCGGGTGAACCCATAAGAAGGAGGGAAGCCCGGCGTTAGCCGGGCGGCCCGACTGGTCCAGTGATAAGGCGGACTCTATCCGGAAAGTGTTGCACAACCCTTACAGAATTTTGTGGTTAGCATACAAGGGCTGGCCAGGAAGGAACAGTCGAAAATGAATACAAGTGTTACATTTTCGAAATACCGCATGATAGCCATGAACGGGGAAATGGGAAAGCTGCGAAACATACCACGACTATCACAACAGAGAAAGCTCAAATTTGAACGGGCGCGGCTATAGCTTTGGAGGTCTCTTTGGGTTGATTAGCGATCAGGTTGTAGCTGTATGAACAGGTCCGAAAGAGTATTTGGAGTAAGCGAAGGGGTGAAGATTGGATCACTGCGGAAGAGCTGCCAGTAATGAGAAGGTGGGTGACCGTTGTAAAGACACTGTTCAGAGGGGACTGCGTTACGAGAGTCAGAGCAGCGTCTGCGATGACGCACTGGCAAGGTCGCAGAATCTTTCGATAAGCGTAGCTTTGAAACTTTGGAGAAGCTTCTGTAAGCAAATCCGGGTGAGAGGTGGGGAGATGTGATCAGAGAGGACCTCATCGAAACGAAGACCATGACCAAAAACACCTTAGGCCTTAGAAATAAGTGACGGCAAAGGCTGCGGTCACTGCGACTACGTTGGACTACGTCAGACTAACGCTATGATGAAGAAGATAATGCTTGTAAATTTTTTTTTCTCGCGGTAATCGGAATCATGGGAAAACCTACCGTTAAAGTGTCTCAAATGCAGATCTGCTTTCAAACTAACTGACTAGGTTTGCTGCTCATGGACTAAGTTCCGAGGTTGTCGGTCACCAGGTCTGTCTTTCTGTCCGCCATACGGCTTGCCAACTTTTTATTTTCATCCGCGAGTATTTATTCGTGTCCATTCTTTTATTTGTAGTCACCAACACCTCCACTACTCTTACTAATCACTTCATTTATGGGAGCCGATTTCTTTTTCCTTCAATTTACTTCATTGCTATAACTGGAAAAACTAGTTAGGATTGCACAATCATATTTTTTGGATTGAAAGTTTAATTAATCTGAACGACTTTTTCGCATGAAACACACATTCCATTGTATCCGTCATTCCAATCATTTTTGACCGTTAATCATTGAATAACTTGAACGAATGACCGTAACGTCTATGCAGTTTCTGTCCGCATCAACGCTCACCGGAAGATTCCAGGTGTTGATTCTCTTCGAATCAAATGCCATTTTGAGCTTCAGTATACCCCAAGCACATATTACTTCTTTGTAATAATAAGGGCTTTGAATTGGATTTCCAATCCTAACGCTGACAAGCTAGGTTGATGTCTTTTGACAGGCTAGGTTGATGTCTTTTAGAGAATGATTCTCTAGAACAGCTACAGAACATCCTCTCGTACAGCTCTAGGACATCTTGGTAGATGTAGGTGGCTATTGAAAAGGATCGAGTTCAATTTCGAGGTTCCTTGGGAGTACGATGGTAGAAATACGGTTGTACCTGGATTGCTTTGTTTTTTGTGAGGATAAATGGGCCTTTCAAGATCTTTTATGAACGTATGGTTTACATTGCTTCGTTGATTTGCTTGAGAAAAACGTTTTGCTAGCTGTTAATCGAAGTGATGGCATTTACCGATTTCAACTTTCGAATGATGTAAGGCTTCAGAATGCTTATAAGCAATCAGAGTACCCATTTTGAAAAACGAATGATTGTTTTGGTCTTTCACTCTAAAGCAGTCTTTGGTTTCGGTTCTTGACGGTACAGGAGGTGAGAGGTTTTACTGTTGATTTCCATCAGGTGTTGTGAATTACCCAGGTAAGTGGATGAACAGGTACGTTGATGTGAGCTCGTTTTCATCTTCTTTAGCAGAACAGCCATATAATGTGTTCTATGGTCTGCCATCACTGAGCCTTACTAGATCGCAGAACACCATTTGTGGCTGTGCTGCTTCTATTGATGACCTGCCACAGTTGAATGATGTTGAATGCTGCGTCATAGAATGCAACTGAAGTATGAAGCTGTGTTGTGTTCAATGTATCGTGTGAAGGTTGGGTGTTCATTCATCGCACAAATGTCATATTCCCATCGCCCATTTCCTTTCTTTTAGCCACACCATAAATACGTAAAAATGTAACTGTAACCTTGGGGAATCACAGTTCATTGATGTTTGCCGGATGCTAACTAGTTCTTCTTTTGCTCATGATGAAGGAATAAACGCAGCATCACTCGATGCCGTCGGCCTGAGTAATAGCTTGTGGACGTTTGGGGTTCACTCTGACGGCAGGAGTTTTTCATGTGGCTAGAGAGTCTTGGTCAAACTTCCTCTCTTGACTTCTTCAGAGTTTCGAAATTTGTGTTGAATCGTGGCCGTTCTCTGCTTTTTTGAAACCCTATAGTGTTGCTAAATACGTGGATTTCCTCATTTCCTTCAACCCTTCTGCACAACTCTGATCTACCACTTCCAGTAATCGTCGATATCTAGATACCCCAGAATTATCATGAACCAAGCCGTTAAGTTTTTTTTTTAATGGTGCTCATTTGGAGACAAGGGCTCGTGCCTATACCGCAGGCAGGAGAAATGGTGGATGTGAGGTGTAGCCAAGTTTTTTTTTNTTTTTTTTTCTTATGATAGACTGGCAACATATTTGCCTGATACTAGTCAAAGTAGCGTGTTCCAGGATTTGAATTTCACTTCCTCATTGAACCACCTTTCATTCATGGAAGTCTTGTGTGCCATACTCCGAGAAGGCTCACTTCTTTCGTCCCACTTCGATATGTTGGGGATAGCTGGTCATCTGTGACTTATCCCATTGAAATTGCGAAAATATCCACCTGCCTTGTCGTTCTACCACTCTTTCGTGAGAGTAACTTCTTACCTGGCGTTCATGAATAAAAAAGTGCGACCACAATGGTGCCTGTGCTAATTCGATTTCGCTCTCCATCATGCGGAAAACAGTCACTTGTTGGAGCGATCGGTGATATTGGAGACAGAACCTACGTCTTTCCAAAGTCGCCGTATTCATAGCATGAACCATGCTTGGTGATGAATTGGACGATAATTAATATGACCAACGTCTTAATAATACTTTCGTGAGAGAATTCAGTCAGGCATTCCATGGGCAAAGGCCTTTTCTACTCGTTTGGGCGTTTGACTATTTTCTTCCCGGCGAACCAATTTTCTTTGCCAGGTTTTTGGTAGTTTTCTGGTGAGAGACGGGCAGTTGAATCGGTTCTGTGGAACCGATTCGCCGCAAGCGGCCGTCGCGGACTAGTTGCCTCGATAGTGCAGGCCTGGCGTTCTTCGTACAACTCGATTGATGTGGGATTATGATTTTTGGCATGATTCTATTGTTACTTCTTTTTTCCTGCATTCCTTGCCCGCTGCGCTGCTTTTACTTCATTTTCCTACGCGCGACATTGCTCTGGCCGCGATGTGACCACTTTGATTCAACTGCACCACACCCCNTTTTTTCCTGCATTCCTTGCCCGCTGCGCTGCCTTTACTTCATTTTCCTACGCGCGACATTGCTCTGGCCGCAATGTGACCACTTTGATTCAACTGCACCACACCCCCCTGTTACTTAAGACTGGCACTTAAGACTTCTATCTTCTCAACATAGGTAGTGAGGTCGTAGGTGCGTTTTTAGCGTCGAATTGTGTCTGTTGCCCACTCCATGAAGATAGAAGGTATATTTCCGGTCGCAAACATTTCGGTGAACGGCAGGTGTCAGGACATCTTGTAGGAAACTACGATTTTTAGGGTTCAGATCAATGCATGATACAGTACTTTAATTTTTTTTTGCAAGTTTGTTGTTGTGAACTTTGATCTGCTATTCACGTTCCTGTTTGTCCTTTGTGACTTTGAGGTTTTGCAAATGTTTGAATTATGGGATCAGATTGCCACTTCTTTCCTGCATCCAAGTTAGCCGAGTTAGTCGCTTGTTGACTTGCAGTCGAATAAACAGGGGTCAAATGAACTTTTAACGGAGAGATGTCTGGATTTATCCTATTTCCCTACAGTTCCTTGAGGAATGGTGGACACTTCAATCTTCTCATTAGACCACTGTTTTGTAACTCGCGAAGCTCCGTTTCTTTTGTAGTGGGATTACCTTATCAGCCACTACGTAACCTTTGCGTAACAGAATAACAAGTATCCTCTCCTCTCTCTAGGGCTGCACGGTAACGTCCGGAGCTCATGACTGTAAAAGTCATGTAATTTTGGTCAGCTTCAACTGTGTATAGAACTCTTAAAGTCACGGGAAATTAGACATGGGAAAATCATGAAAAGAATCCTTAAACATTTAAAGGCACAGTTCACGATAAAAATGGTATGTGAAATTTCTATATGGTATGGATTCGAGGCTTCCCCTTGTACCATACCTGCTGTTATAAGGGCGAAAAACGTCCTGGATAGGGCACAATAAGGAACCAGAGTTTGTATCGTGTGACCCCTAGTTAACGAGTTTCAGCGGCTTTGTAAAGGCTGCACCATTCACAAGGGAACCAATATAGGTAGTTCAAACAATTTGTAATGACCCATAGCGACAGTTGAAGGCAATTCTGGACAGTTATGGTCTGATGTAATCGGCTCTTTGCCTAACGGGAGCAGGTTGAGTCTCGTCCACAAACCCCTTACATGCCATTCCTGACGCGGTGATCTCGCACAACCTCCACTACCACTACTTTTATGAAGCAGGCGGATTCTCTCGCTTTCTTCGCCACCGATGTACTCCTTCATCTACATCAACTCTTCCGCTTTTCAACCTTAAAAAGGGTACCTCAAAATTATCGTGTACTGTGCCTTTAAGTAGCCGTAGCAGTTCCAAGAGATTGGCTGGAAGGAACTTTCGCAGCAAATTTCACTGGGTATTCTTGGGTCCTCGTTCCTTTGGTGGCTCTGGATGTTTTTCTCCTAACCCTTTTTCATCCTGTATCAGCAATTAGCATTGCAAACATATTGTTCAAAAGTGTTGAAAATGCGAAATCTAATTCAATCAATGCATTTCTCCTTGCCCTAAGACCGGTTCCCTTTGTTTTGGACTTGGCTGTTTGCTGATCATTTGCGTTCCAGTAGAATTGAGTAAAACAACTTCATTACCGACTTATTGAAAAGGTGACCACGAATGCAGCACGTTCTTTTGCAAAGCGGACCATTGTTCGAAAGGCTGCATGAGGCATACAGGTGATGTAAGCTTTTCTTGTAGGTTATGGGTGAGATGCAACCAACAAGGGGAATTTCTCTCTTAAAAAAGCCCCCCCTCCCCCCACTTGTCCAAACCTTGAAAGCCGCATTTCTCAGAATAGTATTGCTGAACTTCAATTTTTGAAAAGTCCTGTCCCAGTTTTTGATTGGTTCCGCAACGGAAATAGACTTCAACTGTTCAATGAATGTTTCAGTATTGGCCTCTTTCGAATATTGAATTCTCTTTAAAAGCTAGGTAGTATTTTACAACAGTGCAGAGCTCCACCTTTCCTTCCATGGCTATAAATCATAATGTTGACACCAACCATCGATTATCTTTCCCTAAACATTGACTGCCTTAGTCTTTCCCACTGGGAAGCATATACAACGTTCACCCCTGACATGCCACGGTGAGTGAATGTCGAAAGCGTTTCGGGATGTTTTCAAGCGATCTGTCCTCCCGATTGGAATTCGATGTCCTTCAGTTCGATTGCGCAGTTTTTGTCTTTCTTCAGTCATCTCGATTTCATTGTTTTGAAATCGCANGCATGCAGCCGTGTCATCAAGTTACCCATGGATTCGCAATTTCATTCGAATCGCATTACTCTTCGCAGCTCCTGCAGTATCGTCGTCACTCCGACCGAGTTCTGTGACCAGATTGATTTTTTCTTCATAGTGACGCCTATGCCACCGACCCGCCGTCTGACTGATCGCTGCACCTGCCAGTCGCCTTGACGGCCTCTCAATCACCCAACAAGGAGCTGGTTTTCTCCCCATCCTCAACCCGTCGTGGCACCACATTCAGTGTCTTACGTCTTTCGCGTCTATGAAACACTTTTTTTGCCAGCATAGACAGCTCTAGGTTGTAAGGCTGTTTTCATCTGGTGATCCCATTGTCAATATTTGTCACTGCGCGTCATTGTTGTTTATGCTCTTCTTTACGGTTTACTGCTTATATACAGCCGTGGCCACGTGTGAATTGAGAAGAGGCTAAAAGATTGTTTGCTTCAGACGCGCAGTTTGATCGTATGTTGAGGCAAAAATTCAAGTTTTTTCAGCTGGTCAATAGGAAGGGGAATTCCTGAAAGGTTGGGAGTAGTTGCTATGATGTGGTCGAAAAGGCTCAGGCAGTGTTGTTCATCTAGTAATTACGCCCACTTATGTTCCCCTCACTTAATCGTCTCGCTCTCTTTTCACTTTGCCGCTCGATTGAGTCCTCCCTTGAGCCAACGAGCCTTCCTAGCTGGCATGATAAAATGTTCTTTTTCAGGCGCATTTTCATAATGTTTTTATCATTCCCTATGGCTTTGTCTGCTGAAGATGAGCGATTTGTCTCGTTGCTAGCCCTAGTCAGCACCGTCTATCGTTCTAGCTTCTGCTCTAGAGAAACGGAGTTCATCAAGAAGTTTTTTTTTGTCATTCTGCGGCTTAGCTTATTCTTCTTTTCGTTAGCTGTCATCTTTTCACCACTATACATGATTGTTGTGTGTTTGGCAGTGGCCGCGAGCAGCTGCTTTATTGCCTGGGCCTTTCCGTGTGGTTAATGGTCCACTCGGCGTTTCTGCCTGACCCATAGCTTGCATAACGTGGCCCACCTGTTTTTATTCTATGACTTCTTGTCAGTTTGTTACCTTCTGCAAATGTCGGCCCTTGAGTCAGGTGGGAGTTTTTTTTCTCCGAGGTCCACTACCCATTCCTACTCATCGTGAAAAGTTCCCTAAACAGAACAGGCCTTTTTTTTTTAACAAAATGCCTTCATGTTGCTTACTTAAAAAAGTTCATTTGATGAGATTTTTTTTATTCAAAATTACATTTTCGATGGACCCATTGTGGTTTTAATTCAGTTCTGTGCTCTAATTTTCTTAACAGAAGTCAGTCACTGATAGCACATTGATAGCAAGTTTTGGGGAAATGGTACTTTGGATGAGAACCGTTTTGTGGCGAATAGATCAAAGCATTCAGATGAAACTTCCTGAGCAAAGGCCACTCATTGCCGTCGATTTCTGCGCTTGGAGCAATGTTCCGTTGATAACACGACCCAGCTAATGATGTCCTACTTTTTCCTCTGTTGGAGCGTTCTTTCACTGCTGGAATTCTGTCTAATTTATAATTTTTCATCATGATTAATCGTGAATTCTCAGTGCACTATCCATAGATATTGGGTAGGGAGTAGATTCGAGGCGGTGGCAGTCTTGGCCCTTAGTGGACTTCCTGTTCAGTCTCGAATTGGAATTAGACACAACATCAAAGACTGACTTCCTCATTTACTGACTGTTCTGCTTAACTCGTTTGTTCAGCTAATCTAATCTCAAAATGTACCCTTAGCTGTTAGTCCACTGGGAAAGCTTCAAATGAAAGGGTCTGTAGGAAGTGGCCACATCACAATTAAGGTTTTTTCAAGGGAAAACGAAAAGAACAGCCTCAACTGACATCAAATTGCCTGAAGAGTCTCTCATTTTTTGTTCTGTGTTGGCGAAAATCTTGTCTACTTCAATTTTGAGTTCCCTATGGTCATTTACTATGGTGTGGCAAAAGATGTGCTGATCCACAAAGCTTTTTATTTGGAACACGTGTTGGTTGGTATAGGTCTGATGGCAGCTGTGGCCACGAAGCTTGCATCTGTTTGTGTCATGGCCTATAAATACGCAAACGCATTTATTGATGCGAGTAATTATCTCGGGTGGAAACGTTGTGCCCTGCAACCTTGGCCATAGGTTCGAGAACATTCGCGATTTTATTAATTTTTGTCGACATATGAGTTTATTTTACTTTCAGTGCATTGCTTAGAGATAGAGACCTTACATAAATTGTCACTTAATATTATTTGCTATCTAGGCCCACGCTCGCGGCCCTACACTTGCAATTCATTCTACCCATAGTCTTTCTTCACTGTGCTGTCACTTGCAGTCAGCATGTGCTTCATCGTGGCACTTACTTACAAACACATTTTCTCCTCGGACACTAGACTACCTGTTGATGAAGACGGCCCGTCCAGCTTATTGAACGCAAAAATAGCGTTCGATTCTCTCCGTAATTCTGAATTGCCCATTGGCATTAATTATCATCATGAATAAAGGCCGATCCTCCGCATTATTAATACGATTTTGGCCTGATAGCACCGCAGGGATGCCCGATGCAGTCTTTCCATTTTCGCAGTGACGAAGCAAATTTGGATTTTGAGCTCGTAACCATTTAACTATGCCTAATGCTTTGTGTTCCTTATGGTCGTGAGAGCGAGAGTGAGTAGACGTACAAAATGTAAAATATCTGCTATTCGTTTCTGAGATAAGAGAAGTTCCCACTCTTCCCCGAATTATCTTCTAAAAAATTGTGGGATTTCGTTGCGGCAGGGAAACCTGTTTAGTTTAGTCTTTCCTTTAAAATGAAAACTGTTGATGAGTTATTTTCTCATCTTTATTTACGAACTGACCTCTTGAAGGAAATTTCTGCCTTAGAAAAAGATATTTCGACGGTTTCTCCTTTTTCTGAATTTTGCGATATTCGGAATGCTCCTCAGCGCTTCAATTGTTGACTATTATATGGTTCCATAAGCATACAGTAGCGCTCAAAAGTCTTCGGCCAAACGCTCTTACGCTTTTTTGTTCATATCTTTTTTCTTAGTGAAACAAATCGAGCGAAATTTCTATATTTTGTTTTGTTCTAATTTTGTTTAACTAAAGCATATTTCGCACTATCCGACACTATTTGACTGCAAAGTAGCAATTTCCATAGATAGAGCAAGGTGTTTGTTGCGGTAGCAGATTTTGCTAAAAGCAAAGTTAGTGACGTCTGCAGTTATTCGCCCCTTATGTGCGTTTTTCTTCTCCACTGGTTTCGGCATTAGCGCTCGTACACTTTAGACATGGCAAAAAGGAAAGAAATCCCAGAAGGGACATCGTCCTTATTTTAAGCTGATTTTGAGTTCAAGCCTTTTGAGATGTCTGGAGCATGATCAGATTGCAGGCTAGTAGNGCCCCTTATGTGCGTTTTTCTTCTCCACTGGTTTCGGCATTAGCGCTCGTACACTTTAGACATGACAAAAAGGAAAGAAATCCCAGAAGGGACATCATCCTTATTTTAAGCGGATTTTGAGTTCAAGTCTTCTGAGATGTCTGGAGCATGATCAGATTGCAGGCTAGTAGTGGTAAATCTTCACGATACACCCATGCTACACATATTGAAAATTCGCATGATTGCATCTGGTAGGAAAGGAGTTACGACCCGAAAAGTACGACTGAAGAAGCATTTGGCTGAAGTCTTTTGAGCACTAGTGTATATACATGTTATCAAATTCTTGGGGAACTAATCGTAGTGTTTGCTCATTCATTATCGATGTCCATTATCTCCACTTGCTTCGGACGCTGTATGACTTTATAATACGGTAGATAACCATCGCTTGGCAACCTGTACTTACAAGGAAGGCTCAAGTCAATGAAAGGTTTGACTCAAATCTGCACTTTCTAAGTCTACGAGACGATTTTTGAAAGGCGTTGTGGGTTTTTTCCCCATTGTATGCACCCCTCCTATCCTGTTGTAGCGGAAATAAGATCGGAAAGTTAAGCCGAGATAGCTAGTGGTGGTGTTCTGGAATAGTTCGGGTGGATACCATGTTCGTGTCGGAAAAGTTCTCTTACTGATCATTCGGTAGAGCGGCATCTTAATTTGATAAGAGGAAGTGACCAGCATCGCAATCTTCCTTGTTTCAACTTCTTTGCTATCCCTTCACGATGTTTATCAAAAGAACTCAGTACATAAGGCACAAGTACATGCAGAAGACATATATACTGAGTTCTATTGATAAACAAAATCATACGTTATTCTGATTGAAATAGACTTCCTGATACGCTTATTGAGTGCAGAATAACGACCCGCATTCCTTGTATGCACAGTCTTGAGAGGAAGTAGAAAGAAGTGTTCGAGCTCACAAAATGTACCATGTACCTTGTTTGTAGGATTATAATTTTATAATTAAGAGTCAAAAAGCGAAAGTGTTTCACTTACGTCCTGAAAATGTCATAGCCAATCCCACAGCTGGAGAATGGTTGCATCGTACTCTCTTATCTCATGAAAACTGAAGGTTTTGTCACAAAATGAATTCTGCTTGCTACCAAACCATCATGAGCAGTTTGTTACCATTATTGTGGCTAATCCTTCCCGATCGGTTAATTGAGGAGTATAGGCCAAAACAAAAAAAAAACACTGACAGTATTAGAGCTCCATGCAATCACCAGTTGTTTGTTTAGCCCAAAAAAACGACTGCTATGTTTTTAATATGTGGCATAATTCTTTAGAGCAAATTCTTATGCATTCAAAACATTTTTTCGATACTGCCTCCCGGCTGGATCGATGGGTTACTGTAAATGTGCCGGATGTGTTTAGCATGTGTCCGAATCGCTTTTGTTACGAAAATATGTATTTGTCCCTCGCTCGGTGTAAAATGACCTTGATAAATTGAATTCATAGAATAGGAGCTGGATTTGAAAGCGAATAAATTTATTACTTTGGCATTTTCGTTTTATTAGGTAGCTGCTCATAACGAATTGTCCGATTTCGGATTGGTGAACACTATCGCACCTAAATACGATTACATTTTGATGTAACATAAATAGTGAAGAAATCACAGCGCTGGTTTGGAATGTTAGGCCGTTAGAAAGAAATTTTGGAAGCGAGAGGAAATTGAAAAATCAAACCTTTCTCACGGCTCGTCATTTTCAGTTTCGTCTGAGAAAAGTAGCCATCAATGCGGACCATAGAAGGTTGTTTGACACGCTAATTAGCGGGCTACTAAGCGGCAAGTAGCATTTTAGGAAGTTATCGGATCTTCTTTGCGCCTTTGCTAAGCTTTTTTTCGCCTAATACCGCAATGTCGGACCAAGAGTTAATTCCCAGCTGATAAGCAGCAAAACCGGATTGTCACTAATCATGATTTCGAAGGCGGTGGTCCCGATAAGCGAAGTATGCACATATGCTCAGCTAGAGCGCCATGAAAAAGGTTTTTCCCTGGCAAGGGTGGAACTGGCGCTGAGAAAGGCACCAAAGAATTTGTTAAGGGAGCGAAATTAGCGTGGTACTGCGAGGTCCGCTTTCTAATTCAGCCATCAGCTTCAAAAAAGACGGGATAAAAGCAAAATTGTTGCAGAGGAGTTAACCACTGCAAGAACGCAGATGCAATTCTCCCAAATGTGATATGGCATTATGAATGAGTGTGCAAACGCTTAATTCTTTTCGTTGATTTCTGACTTTATCTGTCGCCGCCTGCAGTAGGATGGCCTTATTCCACATACTTGATACTCTCTTGTTTTTCATTCATAACTGATGAGCTACTGAGCTACTCCACTTCCACTTTTACATCATACTATCTCATGCTGTTCCATGGATAACTTTTTCCTAAACAGAGATCATGTTTGAGTTTTTTTTGTTGTGGCTGAGGCGATTGTCGCTTACACCGTTTTTATTGAGAACCGAAGTTTTCTACACAAGATGAAAAGATTTCGTGCTTCTACACTGACCGACTGACTGATCGATATCCGCCCAGGCCAACCAAGTCATCCATCCCTCCATGGTCGGGGAATTAATACCAGACTCGTCTGGGAGGATGAAAGCACCGACTTGTACATTGGCTGGCCACCGCAGTTCATTGTATAGGCCACATACTCACTCATTACGCCACTACGATTCTGAATGGAAGTCGAGTGAGG
>UZAF01018133.1:4583-36578 GCA_900617895.1 Haemonchus placei | reverse complement strand
CGAGCAATCGCAGCTGACAACGGGTCGCCAAGTAATCCAAGTAAGTAACTAACAAAACAGCGAGTATCTTACTCTCTTACTCTTGCTTGTGACCCTTCCCCCCTCTCCCCCCTCCCCCTCCCCTCCTTCTCCAGAACATAATTTTCCTGTTCTCATAGCGACTTTTCTGTAAGGGATTGAGAGCGTGATCGTATTTGTCGAGGAACCTTTTTTTAACTAGAGAAAATGAATGCTTGCTTGCCTCCACTCAAGCGAGTTAGCGACTTGCTACATTTTTGGCCGTACACTGTCGGTTGGGATCGGAAATGAAGCGACATTTCTGTTTACAGTAAAGGATGGGAATTTAGTTAAGCCACTATGGACGATCCTGGGAGGATGTGTTGACCGATTATTCTCGTCACCGTTTCATTTCCGATGTTAACCCCTATGTTTGATTTGCTTGCGGCGTTTCCAGAACGTAGACACTTTTGTCCTAATGGTGTTCTTGAAGAAGATTGGCTCATTTGTCTGATGACAACCACTCCTCCCATCGGTTGTGGTATCTGCTGAGCAAATGATATCGCTTACGGGGTTGCAGTTGGTTCTCAGATTTCCTCCGCTCCTCCTATGGTCACGTAGTGGGGAAATACGATGAATTTGGCAAGCCATCATGAGGCTGGCAAGCTTTCAGACAAATATATGAGAACTCATGGAGGTACTGTGAGTCATTATCCTTAGTGTACCGTTAATGTATTAGTACTGTCTACAGAGCAAAGTGCAGTGCTAAACAATTGTACTAGACTTGCCAGTAAGTATGGATAAAAGCGCATCGTCTACCTTCGACTAAGCCCTTTTGAGGACGGATGTACTCCAGAAACATTTCATCATAAATCTACTTTCATTCCTTCGATGGTATTTAATCAATTTTGATTTCTTTTAAAAAATTCGTTCCACGTCATCGTCGACAAGTCCAGCGATCATGTCTTCTTCGATTGTGCACTCGTTGACTCCTCGAATTATGCGGAAAAAACCTGTAAAGGGTGATTTACGATGAAACTAGCTTAAGAGCGTGTGTTTTTCCGATATAGTTCTGGAAATGTGTTCCTCTTAAATATCTCGCTAATCACTAACTTCATCAAACTCTGGAACTCTTACCTTGTTCTCCCCAGTCGTCGTTCCACGAGTTAGCAATAATCCAGAAGTCTGTATTATTTTCGCTTCCCCATCCAACGACCTTCACTGCGTGCCACCCGGTTGATTCACCGGCGGTATGCTGTAGAAAAATAGTGTATACTATGTCTCCCTTACCAAAAAAATTACATTGGTGTGGTTAAATGATGTGACTATTGAGAGGTTCAAGATGAGAAGTAGATCTGGTCTCAGCAATATTACAAATGAAGTCCAAGTGTTTGTAAGGTTACTACTTTATAGATTCCTGAATTGTAGAGATTGAAATCTTCAAAGACTTCAAACAATGCAACAACTGGTCCATTCTTCATGATGTCTCTTTGGATGTCCTCCACCCCGTTCAGCAGGTAAACGCTTTTGCCTGAAAACCGAATCTACATATAATAGTATGAATATCTTGGAAATCGTCAAATTGTATTCATAAACAAGCAGAGGACTGAACTCATATGAGAAGTTGTATTATGTATAGTAGTGGGCTGACAATAAATGATTCTGTAGAAACCAATCACTACTCTATATAAGCTTAGCTCGAGTGAGATTTTGACCCTTTACGTAGTTCAGTTTACGTAGTGACTTTTATAAAGCCGTTGTTTATACCTGGGTGAAAGATCGAAACTTCTGACAATCAGGATGAGATGAGGGATCAGTTACAGCTTCTCGAGTTTTTCCAGGTTATAAGTAAAGAACAAAGAAACCAAAGCGAATTGGTTTAGATGCTACTGGGCTAAATAAAAGACGGAAGAGGTCATACGATCGGGATTGCAAGAGCTTTAACATCCAACGTGATGGCTGCTGATAGCATTTGTGTCAAAAGCTTCGTCTTCTATGCCAAAGCGGAGATTTCATTCTCTAAGTGGCACTCAAGCTTCGATAGAAGCTCATCTAAGATGCACTACAATTTCCTCAAGCACCGAGAATGAGGATCCTTCGTGAAAGCTGAGTAATATGGCACCAACGACGCCTCCTCTCTAGAAACTTATCAAACACATTTTCGATCTAAAGTTCGAGTTCAGCACCAAACGTCATTTCCTGAGGATTGAGATGAGTGACGACGAGGATTTTTTGAATTCACAGTCAATGATGTGAGAAGGCAAAACATCAAGACGTAGAGTCAGTAGAGCTGGGTGGTATAGAGTGCTTGTGCTGGATATTTGGGCTGTAATCACAGATAGACGCAGAAATTCTATAGTGACTCGTTGCAGTGGCAGAAAGCACAGAGAAGTTCGGACAACTTATTGAAGTGATTAGTACCGGGAGTGCGCGAACTTATCGAGAATTATGGTGCTAAAGTCGGAAATGTAAAGGCTTGTTGAAAACTCTATGAAAGAGGGTCAGAAAGTGTCCATGTCCATCGAGTGTCGGCATTGCGAAGGGAATCACTATGCATGAAAGTGTGAGAAGAAGCCGTGGTTGTGCAAAAAATGCAAGGCAGGTGACCATCGAGAAAAAGCTTATGATGTTGCGAATCAGAAGATGAGCGTACCAAGATTCCGCGAAAAAGCCTTTACCGGAGCGGCATAAAGAAGCATGCCAAGATCGACTTTAAGAGGTACGCTTAATTGACAGATTTTTCACTTCTGCTCACAATAGCCCACACGGATGTACATTGAGGCTGGTTTGAAGGACCAATCTGTTGAGCTCCTATTTGATACGGGATAAGGAATAAAATTGCTGAATGAAGACATCTGGAAGAAGGCAAGATCTTTGAGATTGGGAAAGGTCAACGATACGGTGGAAAATGAATGAGGGAAAAAATAGTGGTGGTTCCATTAAGACTCGAGGAAAGCTGAAATGTTCAACTAAACGAAAGCAGCAAAAGTGTAGGTTGCGCGTATGTGGCTTCGTATGACTCAATAATGGGATTTGAGTTGGTACAAACAGAGGAGAAGATTTTGCATCATTAGTGGATGATGGTGCGAAGATCACACGGAGCGCAAAAAGCTATTTGAAGCAGAGTCAAAAAAATTATACCCTGTGGTGTTTAGTGGAGGCCACAAATGCTCTACGGAAGAAAACGCCGTCTTGTTCTTCCACACAATACCCATCCGTTGCTGTCGTCCCGTTGCAAACGCTACCTTAGCAGTTTAACAAACTCCGAGAAATGTGGAATATCACTCCAGTAAGCCTAGCGAATGGCTGCTCCAATCCTAAGTGTCGAGGAACTAGGTGGAAATTTCAAGCTATAAGTTGCTTTTTCTACGGCACTCAACGAAGCTCTAGAGCCTTTCAACTATACCCTACTTAACCCAGATCCTTTCATGAAGGAATCGTATTTTTCCAAATAGACCTCTTCGATGTCTATCTTCAAATGGAACTGAATGATGAGTCAAAGAAGAAGGCTAAAGTAAACGCACACGCAAAGGATAGCTCTAATATAATGGCCCGCTAGTTGGAATCGAGCAGCGCTTGGAATTTCCTAGGAAATCGTGAACAAGATGGTCGTAAGGCTGAATGATGATACTGCATATTTATGCGGCACTCTTATGCGGAACACTGAACAAAACCGCAATGGGTGTTCTGTTATTGTTCGGAAGAATCACTGAATATTGTTTCCATTAATGCCTGGAAAATGTTTATTTGCAAAATCGGAAATTTGCTCTTCTGGATGTGTCCTCGACAAAGACGGTAGAGGACCGAATCATCAGAAAATGGAAGCCTCTCAAAAAGATGGCTGAGCCATCATACGGCTACCCGCATTCATGGGAATGGTGGCATTGTATTCAAACTTCACGCCGTCTTAGAAACGTCATGGGCCCTAGATGCACTTTCGAAGGAAGACGTACAATGGAGATGGACATCGGTGCAGCAAGAAGCATTTAGGATACTGAAATCAGAGTTGTCCATTTATCTTGTTCTAGTACAATCCAGGAATGTTGTAACCGCAGGTTGTGCCAACACGGATTTGGGTGTGTTATCTTCCACAAGTATGGCGATGGTTCTGAAACCCCTTAGCACATGGTTCTCATTTGCTCTCTTATGCGTGAAGGAACTACTCACAGAATGAGAGGAAGGACTTTAATATATTTTTTGGGATAGGTTCATAATGCCAACAGACCGAAGTCATATTCGGTAACAAGAACAGAGTACTCCGTAAGCCGTCTTAAAAGGTGGGCGTTTATCCTGCTTTTCGACATTGAGCATATTAATGAAACAAAATTGGTCAAATCGACGGACTGTAAAAGCTGATGCACAAATACCAAAGCAAGATGACTTGACAGTGGCAGTAGAAAATGATCTATCAGATTAGCTGAGAAGCTATCATGAAAATAGTCACTGACGTGTTAAGTCGTCTATATCACAGTTAAAGACACAGTTCACGATAAAAATGGTTTCTGAGATTTTCCCATAGGATGAATTCGAGGTTCCCCCGTATACAATATCTGGCACTATTAGGGCGGAAGGCGGAAGGCGATAAGGAGCTATGAAGGCTCAAAGATTGGCCAGTGTGTATGCGTAGACGAGTTACATCGGCATTGTAGAGGCTGCACCGATCACAAGAGAACCAATGTAGGAAGTTTAAACAACTTGTCATAATCTAAGGCGACTGTGAAAGGCAGTTCTGTACAGTTCTTGCTTGGTGTAGTCAGCTCTCTGTGCAACTGCAACAACTGAAATCTCGTCCGATTACCCCTTCCATGTTATTTTCGTCATGGTAATCTCGTCCAACCTTTATTTTCTCTACTTTTGAGGAGGTTTACTTTCCTCGAAATTGCCGGATTTTCTCGCTTCCTCCACTACCAATGACCTTTCCCCAACCTATACTTCCGCATCTTGACTAAAAAGGGTACTTTAAAATTATCGTGAACTGTGCCTTTTAAGAATCAAGTTGTGATCAAAATTTTGACTTCTCCTTGCTGTAAAAGAAGAAACATATGAAGCGATTATAAGAACAGAAGCTGAATAGGAAGTTCAGTTTCTGCTCTGCTCCTGTTATTGAGGAACCTGTTATTCATTGTGTACTACACAAGGGATACGGATGTGTACATAGATGTAGCTGCAAAATTTTGCATTTGATCCTTTTCCCGTCTGAAATATTATAATTTATTTTTTTTATTTTTTTTATCCTCTGGATCAATACATTTAGAGGATTGATCAGGGTTCTATTGACTTGCAAACTTGTTTTAAATATTGAATCCTATTAATTTCAAATGTTGCTGCATTTTTTGCACCTATTCAATGTGAGGCTAGAACACATTCATATGACCAATAGTTGCCTTTGTTATTGTCTTCATGCATACCGTAGAATTTGTTCATTCTGTACTGTTTCCTGAAACCGGGTTGGCATCTTCTATGGCATTCTGGTGTGTTCGCACCAAAGAGGCACTCTCCATAGTCAATCCCGTGATGTTCTCCACATGGATGGACTGGGTAGGGACGGCAGCAACCCTATTGACGAGCCTGATATAGAATCTTTATGAAACATAGGGGCATTCAATGGTGACTCTACCTTCGATAGGTAATTTCCTCCGCTAACGACGCCGTCCTCCTTGAAAAATTCCCATGCTTTAGTCGCATAGCCGCCTTCACATCTGAATTGGCCACGGCTGTTTATATATAATAGAATATATCTCTCATTCAATCTCATTTGTCGATCAATGGTAATAATTTTGGTATCTATCTCCTCCAGTAAGAACTGTGGGAGTCACGGGAAAGGCTTCCCCGTAAAAACTGTGGGAGTCACGGGGAAGCCTTTCCCCGTGACTCCCACAGTTTTTATTGGAACCACCAGAATTACGCTTTGTCAAACTATAATGCACAAAGAGAGCATTATGGGTTACTCTCAAAAAGTTTTATCCATCACCCATCCACATACTAGCAGATTACGATAAAGTTTGTATTTATATTTTTTGTATTTTACTGTATTTTTTCTAATTTTCATTCCTATTGAACTTCTTTATAAAACATACCCATCACCGCATACATCGCCGCAACAAGACAAAATATCGGTGGCTGAAAGGATCACCTGAAAATTTTCCCTTATTTTAAGCGAAATTGAATCACGGTGTGCAAGAGAATACCTTTTTGGCTCCCTTAGTTGCAATGCAAATTCTGTCTGACATTGCACCTGCCGATGAAACTGCCCAGCATGAACCTATGATATCTTTCATTGTACAGATGGATCGTAGGCGTCCTCTTTAATCTCAATTTAAGAATCGCCCACCGCAGTTTGCTTGATCACGAACATATTTGAGCGAAGGGCAGTCGGGCCAGTGTTCGCGACTATCGAAACTGTAAATCAATGTTTTAAACAAATTCTGTGCAGCAAACGTAAAAAGTTTTGCAAAAGTCTCTTATTGCTTCTATCACCCCAAATCTCCTTCCTTGAGAAACTTATGATAACTTTAATAAATAAATAAGTTAAGAAGTGTTGTATAGATATATACAGTAGCGCTCAAAAGTCTTCGGTGAAAAGCTTCGACGCTTTTTCGTTTATAGCTTTCTTCTTAATAGACCGATTCGCGCAAAATTTGGATATGTTTAACTAGAGCATATTCCACCCTACCCAACACAATTTAACTGCAAAGCTGTAATATCCACAGTTAGAGCAAGGTGACTGTTGCGGTAGCAGATTTTGCTAAAAGAAAAGTTGTTGACGTCTGCACTTATTCGCAGCTTATGTGCGTTTTTCTCATCTATTGTGTTCGCCAATACTGCTCGTACACTTTAGACTTGACAAAAAGGAAAGAGGTTCTAGAAGGACCATCATCCGTATTTCCAGTTGATTTTTTGTTCGAGCCCTTTGGGATATCTGGAACATGATCAGACTGCAGGTTAGTAGTGATAAATATTCACAATACACCCATGCTACACATATCCGAATTTCGCGGGTTTAGATCCAGTAGGAAAAGAGTTACGACTAAAAAGTCTGACTGAAGAAGCATTTCACCGAAGACTTTTGAGCGCTACTGTAAATGCACAGTAGAATACTGGCAATGGCAGTGGCAATACCCAATTATTAGACGTTACAAGGAAAGAAAAAGACAAGTAGGCTATGAAAGGTAATATGGTTACGAAAATTAGGAAGGAGACTTGGGAAGGGACTAAGGTAGTAAGAGTAGTAAGGTGATGTTAATTGAGTAATGAAGTTATATGACAGTTTACTGGGGAAGAGCGGCTCCGCAATACAAATTCTTCCTAGCAGATGAAACCATGGATCTCCATAAGAAAATGAGGATGAGAACGGAACGTAGAATTTGGTGGTGTACTCCGCGCTGAGCGGGGAAAATTTTCCAAATGAATAGTACCGAATAGGGACTCTTACGGTGTGCAATGGGAATGCTCTGGAAGACTGTGCATTCAGAAGGTGTAACGCAGCTTTTTTCTGGAACGACGAAGAGTTCGAAAGAAGGTTCAAGGAACTATGAAGCTGAAGAAGAGGGGCAGAAGCGCTTGCAAGAATTCGAGCTTCGTGAGATTTAGATCTACAGCGATTGCTAGAGGATCACAAGGCAGCCATAGCCTAAGCAAAGAGTGCATAACTGGATGCTTTGTATAAGAAACTCGATGCTTGAGAAGAAGAAGGTTTCTTCTCCCTGCTAACCGAAGCTATCGAGATATCGGAGTAGTGAGGGCAAAAAAAACAGCGAGATATCATTTTGAGAAACCCTTCAGGTCAAGTGATAGCGGAAGAAAACTTCGAATGGCTCCCAAACGAAGAATTCCTTTGGAACAGCTCTTGATTTAAGCTCTCGAATATATACAACAACTAGTCTCACCTTTCTCTGGACAGAGCATGAGGGAAGGGAGCAAGGGAAGATGTAGGTCGGAAAACCAACTGATTCGTTTAGGGTGCCTTTCGAGGCATGGAGAGTGCTCAAAAACCGCTGAAGTTTGTGATTCTGAATGTTACTGAAGGAGGATTCCAGGTGTGTGGAAAAGAATCAGTGCCATCGTTTCGATCTCCAGACAAAATAGTACGCCATGGAATGTTTACTTGAGAAATCAGGTCAAATGAACATGCCGTGAAATTGAAATTATGGGCATGCTAGTCGATTCATATATATTTGAAAGAATGTGTCCCAATTTCACAAGAGCAGTTTGACTTGAAGCCAAATGCCAAAACCCGCAATGGTGCCATCTTCAAGACTGGGAGATTAATTAAGAAGCGTAGAAAGAAGCGGAAACCGTAGCATCTAGTCTTTATCGAACATCTCAAGAGTTTCAAATGCTTTTTACGACCAGAACTCTGGAAGGACCTGCGAGAGCGAAGCGCTTATGAACATCGACCTTTCTGGTAGCCGGCATGTTCGATAAGCCTGAGACTGTTGCACGCACCCTTCAGGGCTATACAAAAACAGTAGGCATTGCGGTTGGAGTACAACAAGCATCAACTCCAAACCCGTTCCTTTTTTTAGTGACTCGAGAGTGCTCGTGGAGCAGCCACCAAAACGCATCCTCTACGCTCAAGACTTTGCTACGCTTCAGAGGGACATGAGAAGAAAATCCAGAACAAGCTACAGTCACGACAGAAAGAGTTTGAGGTTGACAGCCTTTACAGAAGAAACTTGAAAAAGACCAAGTTTCTCAACGAAAAGAAAGGGGCAAAGTCATTTGTAGACTGCCTAGGGGAACCCATCGGAATAGCACAGGAGTTCTGTTATTCGGTAAGTGACCTAACCATTGATGGTATCAAGAGTGCCTGAATAAATGCAGAAAGATGGAATGAAGGCAGTCCTAGCGGTATACTCTGCGGTCAACGGTGCTATAGAAGCTTAAGAGAAAGGTGTACAGGGCACTGATGAGGCCCACAATGTTTTATGACAATGAGTGCCGGCTCGAAGGTTAGAATA
Organism: Haemonchus placei; assembly: GCA_900617895.1. NCBI lineage: Eukaryota > Metazoa > Nematoda > Chromadorea > Rhabditida > Trichostrongylidae > Haemonchus > Haemonchus placei. Next base: position 27,621 of record UZAF01018133.1, on the reverse strand, counting down.
ATGAAGGACAGTTTACTCCGCAGAAAGGATGATTAGCGATAAATCTGCAAGTGAGTGAATGACGATGAACCGGGTGCAAAACAGTTCTAAACAGTCATAATGGCTGATGACGAGAGAGCAGCGCCTGTGGCGGGCATGTCCTGCAAAGGGCATTAGGTCACTTGATCAGGGAAGCAAATGGGGTTCAGACCCAAGCGCAGCGATCAGAAAGGGCTTCAAGATGGGATCGCGGTATGTGATCAAGGTGGACCGCCAAAGCTTATGTGATGGCAGAAGATGCTGAAGATAGAAGGAAATGGTGACTAGCAGAATCAGCGAACGAAGCGACATCGCGTGATACACGCCACAATAAAAAGCTTCACCAGATCAGATTGCATTTTGCCTATACGGAAAGATAATGTGGTCGCTTGAATGCGAACAACCGCCCGTTAATTTTAAGGCACAGTTCACGATAATTTTGGGTAATCCAGATTAAGATGAAAAATGGAAGGCAAGATCGAAACTAGTGCGACTGAGGTGAAGAAACTGCGTGCATCGGCGTTTCCAAAGTGAAAAAAGGCTTCGAAAAACCGTTAAAAGGGGGCTGGACGAGAAGAAACCAGAAAAATGAAGAAGAGTGGGCATCCGGACGAGCTAAAGAGTGTGTTTCACTGCGCGCGTGTGGGTCCTGGTGCGAATAACAGGCAATGGTAAGCAAAAATTCATTCACTTTTAAGCATAAATAAACAAAAAAACCCTAGTAACAGCAAAAGCAGCTCACCTTTTTCAGCCTCTAGGAGTAGGAAATTAAATAAGGGACGGCGGCAGCAACAAGAAAAGCAGAGGAAAAAGAATGGGAGAAGAACATCGCCTTATCATTCGGCGAATAGCTGATTGTGCGTGGGTCCTAGAACGAATAATAGCAATCTGTATTGTCTCGAACTCGTCTAACGTGACACCGATCGAGGGGCGGGCACGCGAACTACGGCAACAACGGAGCTTTCACTATGCCTTAAGCGCCGAGTTTGTGAGAGCGAGAGGGTCCCTTCTACCTCACATGGGGGCTGAGCATTCCTATAAGAAGAACTCAGTAACCTTTTTTTTGTGAACCGTGCCTTTAATCCCGCTCACTCGTCGCAGTTATACTTCAAGCTGACATCGTCATGTTTTTTCGGGTGTTTTTAAAGTAAACTTTTTCCTCTGCGATCAGTTTCGCGGAGTAAAATTTTCGTGCAAATGTCTTGGCTGCCAGAGGAGGTTGATAGTACTGTTTGAAATTTCCTTTTGCAAAATTCATCGTGAACCATTCAATTTATCGTGCTATATTCTCTCAAGTACAAATCTTGGGAGCCCATTGGGTGATCAGTAGCTATTCGGGAACCGATTTCCCCCACTCGGCGGCTCTTTTTGATGTTTTCGCGCAGAGGTTTTTGCACTCTCAAGAATATACATTCGGCGGAACAGATGTAAGCAGTTGTAATAATTTGAGCAGATTGCCTTAATACGGTAGCCGTGAGACATTCGAAACAAAAAAAAAAAATAGTTCGAATAGGTTCTGTCGTAACCTGCCCATCGTCGCTCATAGGATCTTACCATTAGATAGGCTTCAGCTCACACTGAATTAAATCGTGCTTATTGCTCTATTCAAAAGTAGATTGATATTGAACGCTCTACATGCGTATCCGAGAGGGCTCAGCAGCCTAAGCCGAAATTAATATATCAGAAAATGCTTACAGTAGTAACAACAAACCTAGGTGGAATGTCATCGTTAGCGTCCTTGCCGTACTTGAGAACAGGCAACTTGCTATTCTGCTTTTTGAATTTATGGCTCATTATTCTGTGCTCAAAGCTATGGCTTGCCGTTGTGATTTTAGCCTGCAAACGGGAGATTTCAAGGTGATTCCTTGTCGTAAATTTCATCTTACACTATACTACCTTGAAAAGGTTCTGGTTCTCGTTGAGGTATTTGACTAACGCCTCATCTTTGAGTGCTTGAGCTTCGGAAGAAAGTGTCTGAGGATTCGGCGCACCTACAAAAATAGAATCGTTCGTGTGCACTTGCAAACAAAGGCCCAGTTCACATCAAAAATGGTTTTAAGCCTAGGTGGAGCGCTAAAAAGACTCAAAGATAGTATTGGTTGTATGCCACCCTCAAGGGTGGACGAGTTTGCCGAGGCTGCGCAATTCACAAGTTACAACCATGTTGTATGTTAAGACAACTAGTGACGGTGACGGAACTTCTCCTCGAATTCTCACGGCTTGTGGCAGTGTTCCGCGGCGACTCTCCGTATCTTTCCATTGGGGAATCAAGTCTTTCCCACCACAGCGCGCGATCGCGTGCGGCGAGCGCGATACGCTGTTCGGGGACAAGATGCCGAACCCGACGACGACACTGGAGAGCAGTTTTGGACATCGTTGTTCTAATGTGTTAGGTTTGCGCAATTGCAACAGCTGGAATCTCGTCCGAATATGCCCCTTTTATCTCATTGCTGTCATTTTGATGACATACATACAACCCCTATTTTGACTGCTTTTAGGAAATCTTAGTTTTTGCTTGGTGGAAGATTTTCTCGCTTTCTTTGCCGGTGCATTACTTCTACCCCCCCCCCATCCCTGCACCTCCGAGACTTCCGTTCTGCAATTTGGAAGAATGCCTCAATGCTATCGTCAACTGTGCCTTTAATCTGATGCTAAGACACAAATGATGTACACCTACCAGGTGCTTCGGCTTCAGACCCGAGATCCGATATGGAAACAGAGATACAGAGTGCAATCCAGAAGTACTTCTGAAACATGTGAGTCCTCTGCCAGCTCATTCAATAATCATAAGATAATCTTTAAGAAGGGCGAAGATACAACTCACCATTGTGCAAGTGGTTGCTACTAGATGACTCTCTATTTATTTGGTACACGCGATTCGTAGACTCATCACTTCTGATAAGGGAAGAATGGGAAACATTCGCAGACTGGCTAACAGGAGCTTGATAATCATATCTGTAACGGTTGTTCTTTGAGCGGAGCTTGTTTAAGGTTCACAGGGTTTTGGGTAAACTTCAATGCTTTACGATTTTCACCCTTGCACCGTTCACACTGCATCCTTTTGGTAAACATGATACTCGTTAATTTTTTTTGTCCAACTTGGTATGAGAGTATTGCTACATAGTAGTTAGACAAAGCGTAGAGCGACCTGTGGGTGAGTGGATATCTCATACCAAGTTGTACAAAGAGTACAGCACTCTCGCAATTTATTGGCTGGAATGTGCAGGAGGAACTGTTCGGGTTCGTCTCTGTCGAAAGTATATAAATTGACCACATTCCATTGAAATTCATAAAGTTTAACTTCGAGTCGGGCGTAGGACTCTAGTCAAGAATTACAATAACTGGGGCTTTTCAATTCAGTGGAATTGCTCCGATCGGAGCATGCATTGAAGATCTCGCGATTACAGCTAACAGACGAATATAGTCTTCCCATCTGAATTGATACCAAGTAATGATGAGTTATCCTCTTGTACTTGTCTGCGATTATTGCATAATTAATCACAACGAAAGAACTGATTGACGCAGAGGAACTTTTTAATCCAATTTCGCGTCTTTCTATCAAGGTTAGCCATCACGAGTGAAGCAATGGTGTCTGGTTAGTTTGAGCTTTTGCTCTGAGGGTGGTGTAGTGGAGAGAGCATAGCGGCAACTCTATTACTTCAGGTGTATGAAATGCTCCGCAGCTTCAATACGATCTTCAAGTATCCCGAGTCGAAGCGTTAGTCAAATATGTCACAGAAAATTAGAAGTTTCTCAATTAGGTTGTCGCAAAAATTGTTACGGATTGCGATAATTGCGGATCCCACACTGTCCATCTTAAGGCTGTCATCTTTATAAGTAAACTTCGATAACCAATTTTTGAATGATAATTATCTCCTCAAGCAGGGTTGATATTGCTTACTTCGACTGTCCAATTTTGTAAATATTCCGCAAATATTTAGAAAGACACCGAGAAGAAATTGCCTCTTGAAGTCGGAGAAAAGACGATCAAAATAATACGTGATCGGCTGTATGATCGCTCAGGCACGTCAATCCAGTAATACAGTAATAATGGATATCCACTGTATTACCTTGCTCGGGAGATCCCCTTGTTCCAAACAAGTATGAAAAAGATCTGCAACAAACAACACTACAATTGTGGGAGAAAACCTAAGAGTACATCATGCTTCAGTGACAGAGCAATCAAAGCGAATGGGTAAAGGCCGCCGTTATGAATCCGCAGTTATTTTTGCGACAACCTAATATCTTGAGAAATTTCCAATTTTCGTTGACATGTTTAACTCACGCCTTATCCCTAAGTACCCAAGTCACCGAGGGGAAGTTGCGGAGCATACCATGCATCTGCAAGAGTAGAATTGCCTGCTATGTTCTCTCCACTAGCCCAAACTCAGTACAAAGGCTGGAACTAACCAGACCCTTTCGCTTCACTTGCGATAGCTAATCTTGATAGGGAGGCGCAAAATTGGCTCAAAACTTCTTCTGTATCAAGCAGTTCTTCTGTTGCCCACTAATTATTGGGTTGTAACATAAGTTCGTAGAGTTTTGCGTTAGAGTTATTTTACAACGAGTTATTTTGTTTTTTAGCAAAGTGTATACATTCATTTGAAAGAGCTCTTTCTCCTCTACAGAAGTGTTTTATTCGTTTTTAGGATAATTAAATTGTTCGTCTTTTTTGGGCTCAGAAATGGAATATCCAGGAAGAAAAAATTAGCATTTTCGACATCTGCTTTTCTTTGCTTGTCGTCGAGGTCAAAAAAGCAGCCGAAACCGCTCGGGACATATGCAGTGTGTACGGGGAAGGTGTCTTAGGTGGTCTACTGAAAGGTGTGGGTGGCATCAGGGAAGGCGCCAAAGCCGAGAGTCAAGCAAGATCTTCACCGAAAAAGTGGTCATGATCTGCGTTTGGTGGGACTGGGTAGGCATGGTGCACTGGGAAACTGCTCNTTCGGCTGAAAAGACTCTATAGAGGTGGTCAAGTCATCTTTCTCCACGACAACACCAGGTCCCATATTGCTCAAGTCGTCAAAACAGCACTCCAAGAGCTTGAATGGGGGGTTCTTCAGCATCCACCGCACTCTCCGGATCTTGCACCTGCCGACTATCATTTTTTCCGCTCTATGTTAAACCCAATGAGGGGTGTTACCTTCGATGGCGAAGGGGACCTTAAAAACTGGCTCAACAAATTCTTCGACACCACAACGGCCGATTTTCGACGAATCGCCATCAACAAATTGATCGAGAGATGGGAGGAGGTCGTGAACAGTAACGGAGGATACATCATTGATTGATTTATTATTGTAATTATTGTTTTTTGGTTCAGTTAAATCTTCGTGAAAAAACTCTACGAACTTATGTTACAACCCAATACTAATCGTAGCAAAGTACAAGTTGATAACTCACCTTGTTCTGGGGGATTACACTTTTGTCACTGTCTGTATAATTGGTACAGATAGCTGCTATGAAAGTATAGTGCTAGTCCTGATAAGTAAAGCACGTCAGCGATCAGCAGTGCGGTTGTCAAAAACTTGATGAGCATATGAAACCAATGTTCTTTGAAGTGTAGCCCGTTTAATGTTCTCATACCTTGTGACTCGCCCTTTTTGCCTGCATTGTGGTATGACATCGGTCATACAAGCTGAGAAAAGACCTCTCCAACTATGCTATTAATATGATGAAGGGAACATGTTCATTCGCTCGATTGCACGCTGGAGCTGGATCAATATTTATTCATTTATTCAAATACACCTGAAGGGTGTGCCATTCTATCACCCAAAAAAAAGTTAGAAATTGGAAATTCGAGTCCCATTTTGCCCAATAAGCAAGGAATAAATGAAGCGCAGCACAACAAAACAGGTTAAAAGATTAAAACTAGAACACTGCTGAGATAAGCAGGAAGATCAGCACGTTGAGAAAGGAAAAAAGAGAGGAGCTATGGCATTCCATGCATTGGGAGAACGATAATGTTGTTTTCTCTGTCAAGCAGATGAGGGATCCCATCGCAAGATGCTGGTCCTCGGTCTAGAACGCAAAGAGGCAGAAGTACTGAGGCTTGCCGACAACTTATTCCGTTACGAACGAATTCATCCGGAGCCACGGGCGAGCAGACCACGGGGAACCTCAAATGAAGGGTGCATCAAACCGTAGGATGCTGAAACAATTAAAACTCACAACTGAAGCCCAGAGCAGAATAAAGCAAAGTATGTTATCCATTTTGCTACCCACGTGCTTCAAGTGAGAAAAAAAGAGGAGAGGGAAGGAGATAAGATGCAGAAAAGTTAGGAAGGTAATTGGAAAGTGGAACTAGCAAGCGCACAATCGCACCTATGAAGGAGGCATAGAAGCCCTGAAAAGCTCTTAAGTAAGAAGAAAAGATTGCCAGATTGCCTGAGAATGCTTGTGAATGGAAAAGAGGAACCACTGCTTAGAATACCGAAAGATTTGATGTTGTCGAAAATGATGAAATTCATTCTTAGATCGTCAATGCGGTGGAATGCTTGCCATTCGTACGAGTGCAATAACCTGTAGGAAAAACACCTACGCAGCAACTGCCTGAAAAACAGTAAGAGAGTGTCAGAAGATATACTCCGGAATACGCAATGTTTGCAATAAATCAAACCTATTGCGCCTTTTTTATCTTGCTGCTGGGTGCTTGTTGCACCTCAGACGGAAGCACTTCGAGCCATCTCGCACAACGATAGAAAAAATTGTTGAACTAAAGAGTAATGTTCATGATAAATGCTGGAATAGCAAAGGTTGAACTCATCCAACATTTTACTGGCGTGTTTGAAGCACCTGTATTACTAGCACATTGCTTCACCTTTATTCGAAGTTCGCTAAAACAGAACACTAGATCGGCCGCTACCCATCTGTACTGTAGAGACTTGAGAGAAAATCGTTTGAGCCGTACGCCGTATGAGGATAAACGGAGCTGGCTTACAAAAGGACCTATACTAAAGGATACGCATAAATACTTGATGGACTCGTCCTATCTTGAGACGGACTTTGAGAGATGGACTCCAAACCTGCGAGCAATCCTCTAGATAGGGTTACACATAAGTAATGTAAAGACGCATTGGTATGGTTGGATCTGAGCATCTGAACATCTGATATTCCTTAGCATCTCATTATCGCGAACATGCCAGCAAACCTTTTTTACAGCCTCATCATTATGCTCAGAAAACTTGAGAGTGGTATCAAAAACTTGAGAATACCTAATTCGAGGTTTTTGGTAAAGTCGCAAATTGGAAGTCTTATTCCATTCCCATTATAGTCTGTTGCAGCAGAGTTCCCAAAATGCATCACGAAGCATTCGCCCAGATTTGAGGGAATATCCCAGTCAGATGCCCTGTCATGGTATCATTTTCTCTTGACAACTCCAGTGCTTTTTTATTTCTACTCTTTTTGAACATTCATAGGAAGCGCACACTTTAATGTCACCTGCATAGACTTGTACGTTAACACCACTACGTGTTTTGAGTATTTGAGGCAGCTCGATGCACCAATACAGTAGGCATCGAACGGCCTCGAATGAAAATGTAATATAATTTCAAATAAATTATAAATAAACAAGAACGACAGAACAACAAACGAATAAACAACAGAAACGAGAAAATAACTATTATTTATAACACATATAACATGCATCAGAAGTGCTGCTTGCACCACGTTTGCATTATGGTTTCTACTTGAGAACGCCATCATCCTCAGAAAAAGGAAGGTCCAGCTTGAGAAAAAAAACTCACAAAAAGCGACGAACTTGTGCTCAGATCTGTCCGTTGTTCTGCAACTCCCGAACCAAAGTTGTGAAAACTCAGATTCTAAGGTGGTCCTAATGAATTTTATTTCTTTTAAGAATCTCAGCTTTTTGTCGTAATCTAGAGCTTTAATCAAGGCCTAGAGTTGCAGATTCAGTAGATTAGCTTGCAAACAATGAGGTCAAATATAGAATTGTTTTGTGCTTCCTATCTTCCGGCTATCTGAACGCATCTCTTTTCAATTCGTACTTGTTAGAAATCGAAGTGTCTCTTCTATCAGTGGTACATACGGAATTTGTAAGTAAGCAGAGACATATGCGTGCTGCTACAAACTACAAGAATCGTTTTTACATCCTAAAGGGTTTTTAAGGCTATTATATGGATGCAAGAAAAAATGCACCTTTATCAGTGGTTCGCTGTCGCTGTTGTCATTCCCTGTAGACCAGGACTTTCTCCCATGATAAATGAATGTCTGTTGTCACTTAGACTTTGTTCCCCGTGATTGGTGGTTTAGTTACATAGTACAGAATTTGAAATCGAACTGTTATATTAATGTGCAAGGGTATTTCAAAATACTCTTCAGAGATATGCTGAAGGTGGGTTGTTATGAATGGTTCCGGGAGCGCTACTAAGAGAATGATACTGCAAAAGATTCCTGGAAAGTACTGCCTCACTGCTTGCGTGTACAAATGCACGCAAGCAGTGTGCCAGCACTTTACATTCTCAGTGGCAGCGTGCACAAGAGAGAAATTCCTTTAGCGTGTAGAGTTTACCCTTTCCACTTGGCCACATTCTCATGTGCATTAGTTCCAGTTTAGTTTAGAATGTTTGCCCGCACATTGCAATGATGTTTAATCTCTCTTTTATACGAGTATTCGGTTGCTTCATGAACTTTCACATACAAACTATCAACTGACATTTGTCCACCACAGCATTGAATTGCTTCGAGGACCTTGTGCACTGTGGACTCTTTGATGTCCGAGCCAGTGCCTGTCTATTGCCCGACTTCTGTGAAAGATTAGCGGTGTTATACTTTCTGTATGTCTTATCCGACTAATCTGTCTGAAATGAAAAGAAGACGGACAAGGAAGCGTATCCAGAATTGTGGAAAGCGTGGTTATCGGAAGAACTCCGCAAAAGCTCAATATCGAGTGTCCTGTGAGGGCGGAGGCTATTAATTGGATGCAGGAAAAAATGCACCTCATCAGTGGTTCGACGCGGGGTAGTCCTGACGGTAAATGCCGCAGTGCAGAATTGATGATCCGCGGTAAGTCGGGCTTTAACCCGCAGACGGGACCTAATCATCCATTTTATCTGGATCGATCGAATTGTACTCGGATTGCATAGACTCATCTGTTGGTTTCGAAAATTATCTTTTAGGGTGTCCGGAAGGTCTTGAGAAAATTCAGTTTTTTTCCAATACAGAATAACTACAGCAATAATCCTAGACCAGCGATCAAGATAGTGGCACTTTTCTAGCGACAATGTCTCGCAATCAAACAGACTGGGCATCGATCCTATCCCTCCGACATGGAGAGAGGCATAACCCTCAATTCACTACCTACTTGACTTTTCGCCAAATGGTGAAATTTTCCCTGTAGAGCAGGCCTATGGGCTTCTGAAAGGATGTTAATCAGAATGACTTAGATCAGATGGATATGTGTTGATCGAGGCAGCCAGGTTATACCAAGTCTTTTCAGCTCATCCATTGACGCCCTCACGTGGAGAGCATTTTACATCATGTGAAAAGGGGGTTCAAAACCTCACCACTCAGTCGGTAACAGAATGCTCTTGCGCTTACCGCAGCACATTTCAGTAGGATCTCATAGTGAAACATCCGATTGAGCAGATTAAGAATGAGCTCATGTCTTTTTTGGTGTGAGCGCCTCACTTTATAGCGGGCCGTTTCATCACGTCCTCTATCAGGCATTACGACTTCCTGTGTGGATTTTCATAAAACATCTACTTTTTCCGAGCAATGATGGAGTTGGTTGATGTCGTTGTTCACTTACAGTCGAGGCGCTTCTGACACACGCTGACTCGCACTGCTCAGTCAAGGACAGGATATTTGTCAAGATTCCTGCTTCGAAAGTGAACTTTGCGTAGGATCACGTGGATGATGGAATGGGGAGTAGAGATCATCCTTTCCAAGTCCTGTCACTTTGAGCAGGATTGCTCTGACGGGAGACCAGAACAGTGTCCGTGTTTGAGGACAGTGGTCGTTCGCTTCGACAAATTTCATCGAAGCAAATCTCTTCTCGGAGGAAGCTTCAGTTCCGTAATGAAGAAGCAGAAGGTTTCGGTAGTTGCATCGATGGCACGTCCTTCGGTCTACGATTACTAACTTCAAACGACCTCGTCAAATACCGATCACCTATGGTATTGATCTAGCAACAATGCGTTTTTCCCTGCTATAGGATCTATACTCCTTCTTAGGCGCGTTCACGAGCAGCATGCTTTCAAAGTTGGGAGGCAAAATCTTCTCAAAACTCTCCGGACACCCTTATAGAATACGTATTCAAAAACTGGATGGAAAAAACTCAGTGAGCCTCGGTGGTGTGGATGCAATGCAGAAACCGCAGAAAAATTAGGTTCCTAAGCTTTGTGTATTGTTGCACGTGTGGAATCTAAACGTGTAATTGCATACAGGGAAATCACGAGGGGACGCTGACTGGATGAGCGCAAAAGCATTCAATTCCCATATTCAAAAAAAATGTGTCGGAAAATGCCTTAGAGAATGTACAAAGTGTTGAGCTCTCTCACGCACAGGAAACAATAAAAAAATTTTAGCGAGCGACAGTAGGAAGATATTCAGAAATTTCCGACGTGAAGAAAATCAGTAATCTGTCAAAGTAAACGCAAAAGTGGAGTAGTACTGGACAGAACTCTGTGTACGCGCCAAAAGCTACCACAACAAAGGGTAATAGATATTGGGACGCTTTCGCGACAATATCAGATTCATGGGAATGATATCTCATCAAAGCGCGGGATCCGATTAGTTGCGCTGGTGGAGAAAGGGGAAGCCCATAAAAAACGAACGGAAGCTGATGATTAGGAGAGAGAAGCGGATAGGAAAGTGGACACTCATCTGTCCACGAACTAACTCACACAGGACCTTATCCGAAGAAGGTTTACTTGGAAGGTGACTTCATCAGTGCAGGAATATAAATGGAAACTGATCTGTCGCTTCAGAAAGGTCGCCTCTCAAAACCATTGAGTGACATCAGACTATCCCAGACTGTTCGACGCATGTGTCTTGAAGCAGAGGCATAGCCAGAATCTCTATAAAAACTGACATGAAAACAAGGGGTAAATTCTGATAGCAGAAGCTGCTTCGAGCGGAGGAAGCTTATTGCAGTCTGGTTTATCGGGTCCTCAAAGACAGATTAGAAAATATGGAAGATGAAACTGCAAGCTTACGCTCTTATACTAANTATGGTTCGTCACATGCGGTGTGTGAGCGCAAGCAACAAAGCGTTGATTTCGTTCTTTATCGCATCGCAGTCCATGGTTGTTGTGAATCGGAGGAGAAGGTGATCTGAAGAATCACATCTGCATTAGCTGCTGCTTGATGTGATTCCTCGTTGCACCTGCAGAAGCTTCCCCCTTTCGATATTCTATGAGAGTGCACTCTACAAATCTTTTCCACATTCCTCAACTCCACTCATAGAACGACACATATCGTAGCTTGGTGTTTGTTGTTTCTTTAAGGAATCACGGAAACATGACATTCTGCGCAAGTCTGAGTCGTGGAGTCAGGCTCGATACTGAGTAGATCGATTTAACCTTAAAAGGCATCTCTCGGGCGCTTCGTGAGCTACCGGTCAGGTTTTGAAATGGATGCACATGTCATTCACTCATGCCTCAGCAGCGTAACAGAGCGCAGGCGGAACCGTAGAATCGAATAAATACATGCGAAGTTCTGGTTCAGCCAAATGGTTAGTAACGTCTTTCAGAAGAATGAAGGATGTTCACCGTGCTCAGTATCCTCTCCCTAGCTCTTCTTACATATTCGTAGAGCGCTCAAAATAAGTGGAAGATCTGACTCACCTACATAGCTTTCTTCATGGGTGTGTCTTTGTCTAACTGATATACAGGGTGTCCAAAAATTACGGGCGCCAATTCACGGCAGTATGTTTGAAAATTCTCGGCTGGGAATGACAATAGAATCTATACGCACATGCGCTACAGCATGCTACAATCACATTTCGAAATATCCCCATGAGCGTGGATAGAGGCCCAAAGTTTGCTCCCTCGCATGTTGCATCCTTCTCCAGTCGTTTTCGCTTATTGCTTTTTAGGAATCCAAACTGGGAGAGAAAACCCCATATGTCTTCTTCTAATCAGGGATCATATGGAGAAGTCAAGGTAGTAAAGATCCAGGAAGCAGGATGGCCATTCCTCTCTGTTAATGAGTCGGGCAACTAACGTCAGCACCACTACCGGGCGAGCTTGGCTCTGTGAGCTGGGTACCATCCTGTTGGAGGGACTACGAGCTGTTCCAGGAAACGGAGTCAGATCAGTGCTTCTTTACGTCCATCAGTATGTCTTCTGAGTACAGGTCCTCGTCAACTTTCACGCCGGCGCCGATAAAGCCACGAGCATCTTACCCTCGCCAATGACCCCTCAAAAAACATCATACTGTCGTTCTTATGGCACCGTCTTTGTGAGGGAATGCACGTTTGAAGTTTGTGCCAGAATGTGATCGTTTTATTTTTTGAGGAGTGGATTTTCGTGAAAATTTTCAGCTAGAGAAAGCGATGAAGGGTTGCGTGTCTCCACACGTATGAATTAGCAACTTTCTGCATTTTTTGACCCCACCCTGTCTACAGTACTTAGAAACGAAGTGGCATTTCCGCATGAGTTCGGAATCGTATAAAGTTCCTCCTTGACAATCCGCTCCATCGAAGACCTCGATAAGTCCTGTCCCTTTGTCCTCTATCTGATGGATCACCCAGCATCACGATCGGCTCCCAAACGGACCACTCGATAGCCCCAACTTCAGAAACACTGGCCCTTCAACTCCTTTCTGCACTATCTTCAATCGAAGTTAATCGAATTTCCTTTTCTATATCGTTTGGTAGCTTCTCTACGGATATTGTAGGAATCATAAGGAATTTCATATACATATATTGCTCTTCCGCCTCTCGCATGCTAATAATTGCGAGTGGCGTTGTATGAGCTTCGGCCGACTGAAGGTATCGGAAGTTTTACTTCAATAGCCATGCGTATTGCAGGTATACATATATGTACATATGCATCTAATTAATAGCAGGTGAAGTGAATTTGTCAGATTAATTTTATCTTGAAAGTTTCTGCTTTTCGGCGCTCATAATTTTGGGACATCCTGTGCCGCATTTCGGTGATTCTACCAGTTGCACGTCTGCTATTTCAAGCCGTAGTTGGGAGTATGCTTTCACCCCTGGCATCACACAGTTTCATTTGACATCTGATCCAACCGTTTTCCGAATGAAGTAATGATATTCGATGTAATAGGTGAGAACAGGTCTCAATTCGAATAAAAAGCAGAAAAGGAATCAGTCTTTAATGAACAATCAAATTATCGTGACATCAATTACAACTCACGGAATCCTCGGCGGAGACACTCAGTAGGTCGGGAGTGCAATTAACCAAGAGAGATTCTAAGGGCCGAAGCCCTGCAGGGCCGTCGCGAGATGCGGGGGGAGCCGAGACACGTCGGGATAGAGCCGAGTCGGACAGGGCGAATGACAAACCGCGACGAGAGCCACCTTGCTGCAACGCGTGTTTCCCGCGCGATCATGTTTGATTGTAGGGGATCAATTGCGACGGTGTCCTACAGGCGTCGGCACGCCCGGGGAACCCTCGGAGCGATCCTTGCGATACGCGACACTCCCACCTCAAAACATCCCTTTGGGGCATCGGCCTCGGGCTTTCGCCCTATAGGGTAGTGCACGACAGCTGCAGTCGGCCATTTTTTTGGCGGGAGGAAATACAAGGGAGTACTGACTGTTGGACTTTTGCCTCTTAGTGGGGGTCCGCTGCAATGGAGCAAGGCACAATGTCTTTAATTTTTCAATACGAACTGCCAGAAAATTGCATGGCTTCTCAAAACAACTACTCAACTTGCTGATTCCTTGAGAAGGAAACCTGGTAACAAGGGTAATTGTGACATAACAGAACAGGTAACAACATTAGCGACAACAACGAGCTTCGAACAAGATCTTCGACTCGTGGAACGGACGAGTGGCTGCTGCAGGTATTGCCGCCTAAGGAGATTTTTCGCGTGGAAGTGAAGAGAATAGATAGAATTTGATGAATAGAATTGCATGGAAACGTATTGAGTGTTGTGGCGGAAGTGGCCTCTTATCTTGAAAAGGTTTAGTGAGCAAACTCTCAAGTATCGGTGCTCCAGGTATGAACTAGTGGCCTTTCCGCTACTCATTTTGCAACGCATGGAGGGAAGAAGAAAAGAAACCGATTGCTGAGGGTCAGAGTGAACGCCGAACGAGTAACTAAATAAAGTATTTAACTAGATGATGAAACTTTGGATTAGTAATTGAAAACGAAACAATGAACTTGTTAGGAAGCCACCATTAGCTGATCGGGCATTGAGGTGTGTAACTTTTTTTCAAGATGACTTTCTCATTTTTTTCAGTCATCACTGAAATGTGGAGAGGATGTCTCGGGAACGGGTTAGTCTCGTCTTCCGGCGGGTGATTTCCTTCCTCAGCCTTTCCGCTGCCCCTATAAGGGCGAGTATAAGGACGCCTTGAAGTGTGACCTGGTGAAGGGTCTCTATACGTTTTGAACCGAAGTTCGCGGTAGAAGCACTCTGATGTAGTAGTTATGTCCGGGATCACCCATAGGCGCGCTCTGGTGGAGTAGTTATGTCCGGAATTACCCAAGGGTTCTGAACGCAAAAGGCGCGATGGTGACCTTCTATTTTGCAAATGGTGCAAGGGTCCCTGGGTATGCAGAGGCCATAGTGGTGTTTCACGCAGTTACTGCAAATACCGCTTTTCTCCGCTCTGTAGGCCCTACTACTGAGGTAGAGGAGCGACGGGCAGACAGATGTATAATTCATGTTCATCACAGAAAGTGCAGAACTCTACCCAAGGGTGAACGGATCTAGCAGGGCGCATTCTTGTCGCAAATTTTATCCGACCCGTCGCGCGGCGTCGAGTTATACCTCGTAAGCGTGGACAGGGTGCTTGTTATTGAAATGTGTTGCTTTGCGCCCTTGGGGGACCGAAACGAGCGGTATTTTGAACTAATTCAAGTAGGTTTTGCAACAAATGAACAATGGTCGTGGCAGTTTCGAAGCCTCTTGGTCGTACCGGCGTCGCTTCCGGCGCTGGTACGACGAGGTCTCGAACCTGGTCGCGTAGAGTACTGTTGGCTGCGATTTAATTCAAAATACTACGAAACTGATGCGCTGTAAGTTCTTCGGTCGATTAGGGTTCACTGTTCATTGCAATGAATGGTGTCAATGCCTAACTGCGAACGAATGTACTAGGTGTCGGGTTGCGCCCGAAAAGGTTTTCATTTCGAACCGCCGCTTTTCTTTTATCGTATTTTGTTAAGGTCATCACTGCGTTTATACGATCTTGCTTTCTTTTCTCAGCAGGATGTTTTCCGCCTTTTCGTTCTTCTATTTGATTCCTTGCAACTATTATGTCTTCTAAGGTGCAGTACTGATTTGGTTTCATTTTTTTGCCGGTTCCCACTGACTGGAATCGTTGTCTTGTAGTAAGGGGGACGCGATTGGTCTATTGTGCTGGTGTCCATCGCCTCAGCTTGCTGTTCAGTCTGATTTTCTTGACTGACACTTAATGAGGCTAATGCGGGGGTGATGTCGTTCCCCTCGGTCTGCGGATGGGAGTTTGCCACTGAGCCAATCCCTCGTTGTGGTGTATAGTGTAAACTATTGATAGTGTCGTCGTCAACAGGGACATCGTGAGCCCCGCGTTCAACCGAAGACGATCTTTGAAAAAGATTCGATATGGAATTCACTGGGCTAAACCTGGCTCGTGTCCTTTCTAGATTTCTGTGGTCCGTGTATGCGGTATGGTAGACGACCACGGCGTAAACCACGACGACTCATTAACACGGGGCAGCTATCTGAAAACATGTGGGTCAGATCTTAGCAGAATCTCTCCGATGATACAAAGAAGCTACACGATAATGAGTGTAGTCGTGGATACGCGTTTCCAACGTGTGAGGATACGAATAGAGGAAAAATTCCCAGAAATTGATGATTTTGGAGACGAAAATCCGAAAATACGATTTTGCGAGGCCGCCGCCGGATCCGCGTGGCGGTCGATTACGATCTATTGCGTGGCGGGACCACTCAGCGCTGGCATCTTGTTTGCTTTTAAGTTATGATAGGAATCGATAGGACGAATTGCAACAGTGTCTTTTTGATTGTTTTTTTTTGTGTGATGATGAAGTGAGCCGTTTTTTGTAAAAGTCGTTAGTTATGGATGTTAATTTTGTGGTGTTATTGTTCGGTGTACTATTTTTGCTTGGCTGCTCGCGAAGGCTAGATTCTTGCTGTTTTTTTGAGGCGTTCTTTTGGCGTAGTTAGTTCATTTTTCGTTTGAGCGGTTATCTCCAGGGGCATAAGCTGATTGATGAAACGGTCGAGGGTCTTGTGGGCTCCCGTTTTGAGTTTGACTGACCGTACCGAACCGTCTGCTGAACTATTGATCCCAATTATGAGAGCGAGTGGCCAAGACGACCTGGATATGTTTTCTTGTTTAATCAGCACTACGTCTCCAACTGAAGGGTTGGCTCTAGACCCTTGTTTGGCCGAGGACTTGCTTTGATTCCTTTCGGCAAGGGCGTGAAGGTACTCCTTGTGCCAGGACTGCCAGAATTTTTCTAGCAAGTCTCGTAGGACTGTGTAGTATTAATTAGATATGTGTGTGATTCGGAATTGACAAGATTCTTGACTATGTTCGCTGTTGGATTTGAGTCTAAGCTGTTTGCCAACGTGAACTGGGAACTTATCAAGTCTATGATATTTGTGTGTGTTGCTTTTTTCAGAGCTAATTTCACCGAGCCGGCTAAACTCTCATAAAAGCCGCCTTTCCAAGGCGAAAGTGGCGTTATGAAATCCCTCTCAATTTCTGTGATATCGTTTACTGCCGAACTAGGGGGTTTCCTTGAATTGAGTCAACTCGTTGACTAAGATTTCCTGTCCCAATTTGAATGTTGGAGCATTGTCACTCACTACCTAGGATGGAGCCCCCCTGCGTGACACAAATCGTCTGAAAGCCAAAAGGGACTGCGATGCAGAATTGTCTTCGAAGACTTCGAGGTGGAATGCCCGAGTTGTCATGCATTTGAATAGTGATATCCATACTTTAGACTCTCGTCTTCCTTCGGAACGAATCTTGAGGGGACCGAAATAGTCCAGTCCTACGTTTTGAAATGGGCGACTTCGGTGCACCCGTTGGGACGGTAGATCTAGCGCGCAAGGGTACGAACAACATCAACCTTAATGTCGTCTGCAAGTAATGCATTCCGAGATGACGCTATTTACTACACGGCGGATTCTAGGAATGAAGTAGTGACTCCTTAGAGATGTGATAAGGTGGGATGAACCTGCGTGGAATAGTTTTTCGTGATAGTGCGTGACTATCGTGCGCGTCAGTTGATGACTTGGTAGAAGTAAAATTGGGTTCTTGGCTGAGGTCTCTAATTGAGAGTTACCCATCCTAAAATTGCCTCTATAGATTTCATTGTCGTCTTCAATCAATTGGAAGCGGTTCATTATACGGCTATGAAGCCGAAGTGCTCTCTCGCGGTAATGCTCACGGAGGATGACCAACTCTGCTTTTCGTGTATCTTCTAGTGTGATGAATGTTTGACTAAACATCGGATGCCGTGCTTCCCTCGTTTTGGAATCATGTGCTTTGTTCTTGTTGGCTCGAGATTGAAGTTCCTGTATATACTTGAGTACGTAAGCTGTAATATGAACTAACTTCGTGTAAGAGTTGGCCTTGTTGAATGGTAGTACTGACTTATAGCCTTCTGCTGTTACTGAATCGATGGATTTAAACTTTTTTCCACTTCATCAGTGAATGTTGATTGTGGATTCAGCTGAGGATCTCTCTTCGGCCACCCGTTGACCGGTGAAGTAATGAACTCGGCGCCGTGCCACCACATATGGTGTGCTAATTCCGCATTTGTCAGGCCTCTAGCTGCACAGTTGGCTGGGTTTTGCTCTTAACTGACGAAGTGGAAGTGGCTTGCAATGCTTGCCTCTTTCAGTTCGTCACAGCTCTTTGATATATCTGACCCTGTTGTGAACGAAGGTTTTGAGTGGCTTGGTTGAGGTGATCCAATGTAAAATTATCTGCGAGTCGGAAAATATGTGAATTGTATTGATGGGGATTTTGAGTTCTTTGAGTAGGTACTGTGTTGATTTGATTGCAGGTACTAAGGCCAGCAACTCTTGTCTCGGGATGGTTGACTTTTTTGGAACTGCTAGTTTCGTCTTTGAAAATATCATGTTGCTCACGGGATTTTCGCGGGGCGCCTTACATAACAGGTATGTGACAGCAGCACATACTCTTCGAGAGGCGTCGGAGAAAGCACTAGATCGTATTCTGCTTCCTTTGATTTGGCTACAAATCTTGGAATTTTTTTGTTGAAGCCATTTCTTGAACTTTCTTATTTCTTGAACTATTTCTGTCCACCTTGAGATGCTATATTATCCCAGAGTGTTTGTTGATCCATATATCCTGAATAAACATTTTTGCTCTCACTAATAGTGGAGCCAATAGGCCCACTGGATCAAAAGTGGAAGCAAACGATTTCAGTGCGGTCCTTTTTGTCAAAACCTCAGTTGGTGAGGTTTTGATGTGGATGTATAGTGTGTCCGAGCTTGTGTCCCACTTAAGTCCTAGCAGTTTGACTGTACTACCTGTTTTGTTCATGCGATCTTTGCTTGGTATCGCATTTAAGACATCGTTATCGTTGGTCATGAACTCGCGGAGATTCATACTCATAGCTCTGAATGTTTCCTTGCTCAGTTTTTGTTTGGCTATTCCCTCTTCAACGTTGTGGGCGCCTATGATTACGTTGTCTACGTAAGTGTTTACTAAGAGTTCCTTACTGAAGTAATTGTTGCTGTTTGTTTCCAGAGCATATTTGATTGATATACTAAGCAAAACGGTGAGGCGTTCACGCCGAATGGAACGCGGGTGAAGCGTAGAACACTAATGTTGTTTTTTGTTGGGCTTTTTGTCGGGTCTTTTAGCCAAAGAAACCTGGTTGCGTCTCTTTGGTCCTCTTGCGATCGGATCTGATGAAATGCTTTTTCTACGTCTGCTATAATGAGGATGAGACTGGGACGTGATCTTAATAGTGCACCGCAGAGGTCAGGTATTAAGGATGGGCCCTGAAGCATACAATCATTAAGGCTGGTTGCGCCTCTCATGTGGCTCGAGACGTCGAATAATATGCGCAGTTTTGTAGTTGCGCTGTCCTCTTTCAGTACCGCTTGGTGTGGTATGTAATAGACTCGTGTACCGACAGGTGCATCCTTTTTTACGCCCTCTATTATGCCCGAGTTTAGTTGGTCCTCTAAGTAAGGTTTTGCAATACTAAGTCCACAACGAAGGATGGTGGCGTAGTTTTTCATATTGGCTTTCTAAACTTCGTAGTGCCAAGGCTTTATTGTCGGCTAGAGGGGATGACCTGTTTTCCAGGGGAACTGTAATTTCATGGATTACTCCGTGGTAACTTGTACTGTGTCGCGGTATAGTTTCATAATACGGGCATTCGTGTCCTCGAGATCTTCCCTCGTGCCAACCATGTCTAAGCCGAAAAGGTGGCGTACAATGTTGTCGGTCTCTTTATCAGGGTCTCCCCTCTCATTGTGAAATCTCAAAGTGGAATGCATCGTGGAAGGCGGTAGCGACTGGCAACCGGACAATACTGGACCAAGCCTAGTTTGGGACTCGACTAAAC
The DNA here is from genome assembly GCA_900617895.1 of Haemonchus placei. Classification (NCBI taxonomy): domain Eukaryota; kingdom Metazoa; phylum Nematoda; class Chromadorea; order Rhabditida; family Trichostrongylidae; genus Haemonchus; species Haemonchus placei. Next base: position 7,885 of record UZAF01018133.1, on the reverse strand, counting down.
CGGAGGGAAGTCGGCGATTGAGTTTGAAGTCAACAAGGTCCCAATAATAGTCCATGCCGATGAGAATATCTATTTCCACACTGCTTTTGGGTTGTTCAAAGGCTGCCCAATATTCTTCTCCTGTATTACTGGAGACGGCGGTTATGAATTTGCGAGTCCACAAGTAAGGGTTGTTGGGTTACTGTTGTGCGTGTTTTGAAGTACGATTTTTACTCGGTGTGATGTCTCCGTCTGTGAGTGGCCATCGAATGACACGGTCATGATTTCCTGAGGGTATTGCAATTGCAACCCAAGAACGGTGGCCGTGTCACGCTTCATGTAACTATGCTGAGAACCGTTATCCAGTAATACGGTGAGAAGTTGGTTTGATTTGCTGATGAAATCGTATGTCTGAGCCTTGATTGTCATGAGGCGAGGANGAGGATTTCTCCGGCTGGTTACTTTGCATGTTCTAGCTTGTGGTGTGTAGTTAGCGTTGACGGTGTTTTGTTTGTCTGGACTGTACACACAAGGAATAGATCCGAGTCTGAGTCCGAGTCGTCCTGTTGTGCCCCTAATCCGTTTTCAACGTACTCTACCTCCCGTGTAGGTTCTTATGCGGTACCATGTTCCGTACCATGTGAAGGAGTGGAGTATGTGTGACTTGTTGGGGAATTTTTGAATCCGACTCTGGGGTGAGGTGATTTTCTTCAACTTTGTTTATTATTTCTTCGAGTTGATCTTGCTGAATGAGTAGGGCTGGGTGATCGAGAAGTTGTTCCAGCTTTGTGCTTCAGGTTTGAGTTGGAACAGTAGCTGTCCATAGAGCTTCTGCTTGGGTAGCATTGCCTTGGACTAATGGAACGGCTGGTGCTGCGAGATGCTCCTAAAGTAACAAAGGGCACTGTTGTGTGCTTTGCCACACTTGTGACATGGTTGAGCGTTGCATTGAGAACTGCGGTGGCCTGTTTTCAGGCACTTGCAGCGTAAGTGTAGCTCCCCTGACATTTTCCTCCTTGCGTACGGAGATGTTACCTCGTTGCATTCGTAGGCGTTGTTTCCTGTGCGTACGCAGAAGGAGCATCGCAGAAGTTCCCGTGGTTTGAAAGCTCTAGAGTAACTCATTTCTGATCGTCTACTACCTGAGCACGAGCCTGGGTATAGACTAGTTTCTCTCCCGTTGGAGTATCTCTCTGCTCTTGGATTCCCTGAGCTTTGAGGATCTGCCCATATTGATCGTGGTTGACTGGGAGCTAGAGAATGGTATTGGATCGGTGTCCTCCATAATTCGAGTCTATCAATGACTTGATCGAAGGCGTGTATCAATTCTTCGGCTGTCCCATTGTCATTTCTTTGCCTCATCTCCCCGGCTTTGTCCCTTGCTTTCTGCGGGAACTTGGAGCGAATTATGCGCATAGTTGTAGTAGAACCTGTTGCTCTCTTAGATTTCTGAGTTGGACCCATACTGTCTTGATTTTGGAAAGTGTACTACGTTGGTCAGCGGGGCTGTTTTCTGACGGAGAGAGCATTTCCAGCCCGTGAACTAGCTTGTTTCGTAAAGCCTCTGGTCGGTTGTATGTATTTAGCAACAGTTCTACTGCTTCTTGATAGTTATCCGGAGATAGGCGAACGGAGGCTACAGGATCTTTGGCTTTTCTCTTAAGTTTGCTCCTGAGGTGAATGAACTTGGTAGAAGGAGATAACGTTGGGTTGGTGTGGATTGCTGCCGAGTATAGTTCCCAAAAGGCAGGAAAGGCACTCATATCTCCACTGAAATCAGGAAGTTCCCGCTTAGATACCTGAACTCCTTGATCGAAAAATGCTACTGGACTACATTTTATATTATCTGTTTGTTTTACACTTGAAAGAGTTTTGGTGAGGGAGTTTGCTATGGCTTCTAATGAGGTAATTAAAAATTGACCTCTTATCGGAAGTTCTTCGGAGCCATTGGATTCAAAGTGGTTCGTGAAATCTTGTAAGAGAACGTAGTGTTCCTCACTGTTTGTGATGGTGTCGGCGTGATTTTCAGCACGCTGCCATTTGTCTTTCAAGCTTTTCACCAAGTGTTTAAGGCTTATGGCTGCTTCTTGCAGCTGAATTTCCTTCTCAATAGTTCTGTGGTGTCTCCGCCAACCTTTATATCGTATCTATCCAGGACTTCCCCATCAATCTGTGATAGCTAACTGCTGACATCTTCGAAGCGAATAGCCAATAATGATTCCCAGGTTTGGGTACTTGACCTAAATCTGTTTTTGGGATGAGTGTTCCTTAATTTTGTACGAGGATTGCGGAGCGATTACAGTTCGCGGAGAAGGTGTGAGGAGTAACGGTATTTGAGGGTCCCAAGGGGAGTCCAAGGATACTGTATTGGATGAGCCCTTACAGAGTGTTAGCCGTCTTGGAAGAAAGTCGGAGCAAACTCCTATATTTTTGCTATTAAATGTAATTATTCTATAGAAGAAAAAAAGAAAAAGTAGTATGAAGTATCCGCTAGTATTGTTTTTGTTAGAAGAACAATTGGTAAAGTGGATTTCAAGAATGCATGCGAAAAAGACTGAAGACGAATGAATGGCTTCCATTCGGATTTTGTTGGAGTAGATGTCTCGCTTAGCTGTTTGATGTCCAATCTCATTTTGTTTTATCTTCTAGATGACCCCGTCTTATTCCTATACTGTGTAAGTGTTCAAACATATGTTTTCGGAGCAACTTGGCCAGGTGAATGGGGAGGAGGGAAGGGTGACTCCCCAATGGCGTGAGCCACCGTCGAGCAAGTAGACTATGTACGTTAACACCGTGCCCATCAACTACTTCATTGGGTGTCCAGTCCAAATGGTAGATGGGATGAGGTACCTCCCCTGGTGCGCCCGAATTTGGGACTAACAAAAACAACGGTCTAGACCTCCAGTCTACTTTCCTTTCCCTTTAGGATAGCGATCCACCCTTCACTGACACACGCCCCCGTCAGTGAGGGCTGAAGCATCTTAATGCTTAACAGCATCTTAATTGAGGCGCTAGCTCTCTCCACTTCCATTCACATGCCTTGATGCCTCGACTTCTGTAGGCATTGTACTAGTTGGCAGCCCCTGTATGGACGTTAAGTTGGCTAGTTGCCACAGTCTAACCAAACTATGACGTCCGGGGGTGCGCGTATTGCCTTTGAGGGTAAGTTGATCCTAAGTGAGGTTATTTCATAGAAGTCGTCTCTACAAAGGTGGGGTTTAAGTTTAGGGTGATGCAATCTAAGCGACGCTCTCTGTACTATCGATTGATTGGATCGATATCCGGCTTCGAGTGCCTACGGCCGATGCGTCATGCCGCATTTC
>UZAF01018132.1:0-27216 GCA_900617895.1 Haemonchus placei | reverse complement strand
GACGAGTTCGCATATCCAAATAATACTACTGTCAAGCAAATTTCCAGCCCCCCTAACTTTTTAAGGAAAACCATTTAGCAGTTTTAATTTCCATTTTCGTAAATAGCATTCAAAACTCCATCGATTTATCTGGGTCTCCATTCAAAGTCCCACGGTAAGTAGACTACCCTTCCTTGGTAAGTATCAATACAAACTAGAGGTTTACTCACTAGTATTACGAGAATTCGTGAAAATACCTCAAAAGATCGCTCTATTCTGTTTAAAGATCGTAGCTCCCGAAGGATGGACACCGCGACCGACCAAAGGGAAGTTCAAGTACAAGGATGACCAAGTAGAGCATTTCATTATACAAAGGTATTTATTAGAGTTGTAAAGCGAGTTGTTCGAGTATGAGTATGAGTATGATTTATGTTCTGCTTTACAGTCCTGTAGAGGAGTCTGTCGATCGTGAAAATGATGCGATTATAAAAAATAATCTCGTCTACAAAAAATCTATGACAGCATTGGAATATAGGAAACTTGCTCAGAGTCCTAAGTACCGTAATCCTTATCCCGATTTGCGTGGCAAGGATATCGAAATGTAGGTTTTGCGGATTTTTCCTCTATATTAAATTGCGTGCTAAACTTCTAGTTCTTTATTTTCAGCCAATATTTCAAAAATATGTTCACTTCGCATCCAATTTATGGTGCCGACACGGAGGGTTCTTTTTATGACGAAGGTGTTAACGAATTCAACATGAAAAAACTCGGGACTATTTTGGACGAAACAAAGGATGCCACTGGAGGAAAGGTCTGTTTCTCTAGATTTCGTGATACGTTATACTTGTTTATGAGAAGTTATTTATTGGATTTATGAGAACTTAATCTTTTTCGGGCTTCTATAAGGAATTTTGCGGGAAATGTTCTCAGTTTATTGCTTATTTTGTTAAAGTTCACTTTATTATTGTCAAAGGTAGGATAATATTCGAACCAGAAGAATCTGTTTGTTAAGGTAATAAAAGGTGTGAATTCTGTCTATCTCTACTTTGGAATGTACGGTGCATCGTTTGCATGGCATGTAGAGGATATGGAACTCTATTCTATCAACTTACTTCACTATGGCTCACCGAAGGTGAGTTGCATCACAGTTATAGAAATACCGCTGAAAGACTTACTTTTAGTACTGGTTCGCCATTCCCCCGGAGGCCTCACCACGCTTTGAAAGACTTATGCGACAGCAGTTCCCAAACTATGATCGACAGTGCAAGGTATTTTTGGCTGACTGTTTAGAGTGCAGCCATGAGAGGATAAAATAGAAATATTTTGATAATTCTTTAGGCTTTCATGCGTCATAAAAGCTTTATGGTCCTTCCATCCCTTTTGGACAAGTACAAGATTCCTTATGGTACTATGATTCAATACCCTAATGAGTTTATAATAACGTTCCCTCATGTGAGTGGATTTTGGTGTATACCAAGTGCTAGCTGAAGAAAAGTAATTTTCTTCCTCAGGGATATCATATGGGTTTCAATCTTGGATACAACATCGCGGAGAGTACAAATTTCGCCACAGATCGTTGGATTGACTTTGGTAAGAATGCTGTTTTGTGCAAATGCAGGTCGGATATGGTGGAAATAGATATGACGGTGAGATTATGTTTAAATCTACCCACAGTTGTTGATTTTACTCAGTACATACTCTGATGATTTGGAAATTTCAGCCTTACATGAAAAAATATAGAAGGGATCAATTCGAGAAGTGGTATTCATACTGGTATCTGCCTAAACCAAGTACAGAGGTTGACTATCTACCGAAAAGTGAGCCATTGTTTCTTGTGCTGTTTCGTGAGTAGTACCACTTCGGATAACCTGTTTTCAGAGAAGAAGAAAAAACGAGATGAGACGAGTTCTATCGAAAATCTCTCAATTGAGAGCGCGAAGAGACGACGTACCAGTGAAAAGAATGAGATTATAGGTCTGTCATGGTTCCTCTCTGCACTTGGAAAAGAATTCTAATCTCTGAGGTAAACCGTACCTTATAGAAGCTGTGTCATCCTATGGTTCGCGTAGTTCTGAAACGACTGAGTCGCAACTGTCGCTCCGTGACTCCTGGAAACATCGTATTAGTATGTCCTCTTTCAGAACATTCAGAACGTTCAAATTCTGTTTTTTTTTTCTATTCTAAAATTTGTTATTTTCGCTTAGCTGGTGCAGACAGGCATCTCCTAATGATTATTTAGCAATGCTGTGGTCCAATGAGCCGGTTAACTTTTTCGCAGAAAGGACTTTTAATCAAACCGCCGCCCGTATTTGGCCCCATTGTGCTGTTTGTCAATACTTTCAACCCATACATATGTCAACGTCTGCCAAGGAAGCTCCAGAACGGTGCATCTCCATTTAATTATATTGGGAATCTCGAGAGTTGTTTAGCGCTAAGTTGTTTCAAGTTCTCCACGGCTAGCATTTGGTCTTTGCTTTGCGAAGGATCCGCGAAGGGTTCCCAGCTTGGATTTGACTGAGGATCGACTTCTGACGTGCTCGAATTGCTGCGTAACAGTTCATCCCTCGTGTTATGGTGGTCAATCTATCAGCATTTCAGCATTGGGTGAGATCGGATATCTCGAGTCGTTTGGCTTTTTCCTTGTTGCTCCCAAACGTCTTTTTCTCACCTCAGGCACCTGGCTGTGCTTCCGTTGCAAAGATCGAAATGACGTGGCCATTCGAGGTACATCATGTCATCTTTGTGAGCTTCGAGGAGGTGCGCTGTTGCCATGCCGTGCTGGTGCAGATATCTGTGCCTTCGTACATACAGTTTGTGCAATTTTCAATCGGTCAGTTTACTGTCACTTGATTCCTTGCCATTTTATCAACATAACTTTAATCATTTTTTTATTCTGCTTTTTTTGAAAAGATTCAATGCCTATACTGCCGAACTTAGGATTTTCATGTTCATAAGAAATGTGTTTTTTATGAGTCTAGTATATTTTCGCTTACCAGAGTAGCTAATTTAAGGCGGACTGTTTTCAATGACGCGAATAATCCCTCTTGCTGCTACACTCACCCTCCATCAAAACAAACTTCTATCAATGGCGTATTGTAAGACTTTTCTTCCCTTACTCTTTCCTAGTAAATATGTTCTCTCTTTAAATGTCGAGTTTTAGGAACTACTTACCAAAGGAGTATGTTTACGAAATGGGCGATGACTACGAAAACTCTCGCTTCCAGTGTGATTTATGTGGCCATTCTAGAGAAGGCCTTCTAAGGTGTACAGCGTGTGATGAGGTTAAAGTTTGGATCTTTCTTCATTGAATTGATGTGATGCGTTAGTTTGTCGAACCCTAAAGAGGCATTGAGCATATCGTCCCATTTAGGACGGTGATCCTGTTCTCGCACATGCTACATGCGCAAGACAAGCAGGGTTTCTGTTTGAACGACGCACCTACCCTCAAATAACCGTCATGATTTGTGATCGACACCAAAAACCTGAAGGTGATCCCCATTAGTCTAATTTCTTACTTTTTAACGTACGAAATATGACTGCTTACATGCAAAAGTATCAAATATAAGTTTATTCTGTTAATTCATTGTTGATTTGTGAGAAAACAAAGTATTAAAAAGACTTTGGGAACCTATGGTATTGTGTCTTTTCTTCTAGTATCCGTGTTTTTGAATGAGTGGCTACACAACACATAGGGACAAGTAATGACGCCGACATGTCTGGGTGATTGTCCAAACGCCAAAACCTTCTTGCACTCTTGTTGACACACCCCTTCCGCAATGTCACTGGTTTACAACGCCTTTTTATGCGCGTATCCACTGAAGCACAGTGTAAGCCATGTGGGCAAACCTTCCGAGGAGATTCGAACTTCCTTGGTATCAAGGCGACTTGTCACTGCTAGAGATTATTCTCTCTCTTGAAAGAATGGAGTAAACCACTGAATAGATCAATGAATTGCGATTCAAAATGCATGCATGTAAAATGTCTAAAAGAAGCATGTAAAATGACCAAAAGAACGGAATGCAAAGAAATGAATGTATTTTCAGAGATTTGTTATGAACTGAACACTGCAGGTCAGATACACATATACATGTTTCATTTACTATTTTCCTTGTTTTTTTNTTTTTTTAACTTTTCACCTCTTCAATAACCAATATAGGTTATTAAACTGAAAGAGGTGTGATGGGGTTAGTTTACAGTGGGACCGCTGATGGATGTGAATTTGGGAGACATTGTGATAGCTTGGATGGACGGCGGTTCTCGGGTACGACAGGGCAGGGTGGATCGTTTGGTCCTACGAACGCTGCTAACGATCGACTTTGAAGATGGATCAGTTTCGGAAAACACATTGCCTAGTGACATCGTACAATGTGGCTGCATTCGGCAGCAGGGTTGTCGCGATGGACAACATCAACCTGGCAGCAGGGTGCGTTAGCATGCTAAACCAGCGTAGTTGTTCAGTCAGTGTAGTGCACGTTTTGTTTGCTTTTTTGTATAGTTCTTGTCAGAAACGCTAGAATAGCTGCTTGCTGTTCCATTGACAAAAAAGGGTACCATTTGGTAACGGATACTTTTAGGTTAAAGTGCATTGGAGTGATGGTGAACTCTACGATGGCTACTATCGATGTATCTCGAAGACTATCGAGTACACAGTTGTATTCGCAAATGGAACATCTGCTCGCCTACCACGGGCTGACCTCTATGGGGCTGATGATCCAGTACCACCTGAAGTTCGAAGACGTCTACGCAAGTCGTTGTGAAGGTGTTTGCCTGTATTTCTTGTAAATGCTTTATATAGTCATTTTGTTTTTTGGTGTTGGCAAAAGAGATGCGTTAGCATAGATCTGTATGTTTGGAAACGCACTGTAAGTGGTTTATGGTTCATAGCCGTATTTTCGATTGATGGTATCTCAGCCATGGCTAAGCGGGTTTTAGTGGCAATAATTAAATGCTATGCTTTTTTTTATATCTCGGTTTGTCCTTTTCAATTTTTCTATGTGTCAATTTTAGTCAGCAATTGCCCTATAGGGAGGTTTTTTTCGATTTCTTGTGAAAATTGTGCTGTTTGTTTGTTTCTAAGCATAAAAAGTTAGATCAAATTGATTAGTTGATTTCAAAAAAGTACTATCAAGCAATACTACATCTCGCGTCGTTTTAGAGCATGATTCTCGTTGGGCATTAGTAGCCGACTCAGTTTTCGTTGTTTTCTCCACAAATATATTTACAGGCGGAAAGTTTATCAGAGTTCTATTAAAGTCGAAGGAAATCCGGAAGTTCAAATAATTTCTATGGCACGAATAAAAGGTGCTTTTCACAATTCCTGGATTGTTTCCTAGTTATTCTATAGGGTAGTGGGATTCTTAAAGCAATGATAGCTTAGAATCAAAACTTGGAGGCCAGGGCTGGGTGAGAAGAGGGGGGGGGGGGGGGGGGGTATTTTTATTCAGGGGGATTGTTTTTAAGAAAGTTCTGGAGTTCGTTAACTATGCTGCAAGCAGTTTACGCGAGCCCTAGAAACCTTTGGGATCACCTGTCGTTGGGAACAAGTGGGTAGGGTCAGGTATCACTTCGATCTAAGATCTTTAATCGTGCGTTCGTCCTAGTTGAGTTGGTCCTTGATCTCTCCCATTCATATGGTGATAGACACTCAAATATATGAAAGGACGCGTTATTTGGATTAACAGCTGCATGGTCGTAGGGGTTTACTTCTTTAATGCGCCGCTAATCGTATTACGAAAAGCAATTTGCCTCACTTTTTACTGCCCAATAACTTTTTTTGCTCGACATGTTTACTGCAAATCGAGCGTGTATCTATAGCAAAGTCACGGAATACATTTCTAATAATGAGGATTACTTTTGTAAATATATTATATAAGGTTTGCAACTAAGTAGTCGGGTTTTGTTTGCAACTAATCCAAACATTTATCTTGAAGGCTAACTATCTGTTTTTCAAAGTGACCAGGTACCTGTGTAATTTATGGTCAACGAATGTCTGAATAAGTAGTTTTTTGTTAGAAGTCAATATTATTTATCTCAAATATACTTAGTTCCTGGTCTAAGGCAACTATTTAGTTGTCAACCTAATTCTTTGTAAATACTTGGTTTTGCTGCCTTCAAAGACGCACTGTTTGAGCTAATTGGATCAATTATGATTTCAGTAGAACTTAGAAATAATTTGGAATGAGGAAATAGAAATAAAATCCGAAAAACTGAATAACAATCAATTCTTTAAGTCTACAAACAACGACAGTGGCTCAGTTTCCAGTGAAAGCATTGAATTCGTAGAACTCGTTAATGTAAATATAAGAGCGGCTTGATAAGAGTCTAAACAGTGATAATCCCCTCTACAATGTTCTTATCACCTCTTGCCGCGTGAAATTGTCGAAAAAACTCCCTCAGTACTTCAAGTTGTCTCCTAATCAATTTTTTATAACTTCTTATCTAAATGTTACTAAAAATAATTGCATGCAAAAGCATTTTCAAGTATTTTTTAGTATGAAGCAGTATAATGAAGCCTTTCGGGTCACTTGATGACTCGATAAAGTACTTACTTGTAAGAATCGGCTATCCTCGCATTCGATTTACAACTTGACTAGGCGAATCGCACCTCTGGAGTGGGTGGAGTTCAAAGGTACAATGGACAACATCGATTTTCTCGCCAACGTTTACGGCTCCCATCCAACCTGAAATGCTCGGTCAATGATCGAAAGGAACCCTCTCAAGTGCTTGTTCTCGTTCTTCTTTTTCATCAGTGATTAATTTATAACATAAGTGTTGTCGGTGATTTTGAAATACTACTATTTTGGAACCTTTGCATGACATTTGATTGCCCTGATCTTTGAATTTCAGCCTGTTTCGGTGATTTCGTACGACTTTCTAGAAGGTTCTGGTTGATTACATAGTAAATTACTACTAACAGGAGTAAAAAGAAGGATAGAGGCGTATATTTTTAAAATGCAGTTTTGGCTCCCAGTCAAATGTTCAACTCCATGCTGAAATAGAGGGCTTTTCTTCTTCAGTGAAACATCCAAACGTGTCAATTTTCTAGTACACATCGAATATTTGTACTTAGCAATTGCTTAATAATTGATTGAATGCTCTCAAAATGCGTAAAAAAGTGTTCCTCACTCTTTTTTGTGTACTCACCATCGCTCTGAAAAAAAAACAGACAAGACTTTCTTCCAGGCTTTTTTTTTNTTTGAAGAGCCATTGCCTAGAACCACTTTCGCACGCCGAAATATATCCCTAATTAACTCGATAGAAGCTTCCGTTATGATCCAATTTAAATGCAAACCGTCCTATGGTAATATCCACTACCCAACGCTGATTAAATAGGCACACAGTTGGGAATAATCTCCCCTCTTATTAAATCTTTTATCTTTGTATCATCTTATATCTTTTATCTGGGAAATCTTTTATTCCCAATTATTCCCAATAAATTGGGAGTAATTGGGAATAAAAATGCTATCAAGTAAGTAGCGATTGTCAGTAGCAGTTTTTTCGATCTTCAGTAACTCAAATTGTTACCATTTGTCAATTCCCTTAAGAAGTTTTTCCATTTCGAGGCTATTTATCAAGTTTGGGCCTCGAAAGATGCTCTTATTCCTTGATCGACAACTAGTCAGACAGATTTGTGTTCATTTTAGTCCAAAAATAGCTGTAGTGAAAAAGGCTGAATTTCAGTACGGTCAATGACCCTAACCATAAAACTGCCCATCTCCCGAAATGTCCGGTTTGACAGATTTTATTACCCAATACTTCGAAAAGTGATTGCAAGGTAAAAGTGCAATTTTGTTTAATTTGCACAAAAGTATACTTTACACAGAGGAATTTCAGGATTTCGATTCACCAGCAAAACTTTTGTTATATTTCAATGTAGCTTTTGTGTAGTTCATACCTTTTCCTCGATCGCTTGGTGTTGTTTGAATTTAATAATTTTGCATGTTGGCTGATCTTTATATACTCACTTTGTTTGTACTTATGGCATCAATTATGTGTTGGCATGTGAGCTTTTTGATGCTTCAGCTTCTCCATGATTCAATATGGTGAATGCTTTGTTTCTGAGTCAGAGCATGAATCTGTAATGAAACTCTTTTAATTATGTGCTGCTGTGAATCCTGGTGTAATCACACATTCCATAAAATTCTCAGGCTCAATAGTCTCCTCCATTATGACCTTAGAGCAAAAACTTGTCAAAAAAAGGCATAGCCCTGGTGTTGAAACCCTCATCAGACCTGATAAACCTAAAATTGGAAATGACTTGTAGCCCCAAGAGAAGATTTCCAGGTCTGAGTACATCTCAAAAATACCGACAATCTTTTTTTCTTCTCTGAGGAGAGTTCGCATGCATCAATCCAGTATACACCCACTTGACAACTAATTTTAAATGATACATTTTTCCGGGAGACGGGCAATAGGAACGGTTTTGTGTAATCGATCCACCGCACGCGGCTGTCGCAGACCATTCGCTCGCCATTGGAGCTCTAGCTTTCTTCATACAGCTCAACTGCTATGCGATTATTACTTTTGACATAATTCTAATGTTAGTTTTTTTGTTCCTGCATTTCTTACCTGCTTCATCATTTTGATTCATTCCTTCGCGCACGGCTTCTCTTTCGCCGCAACGCGACAATTTTGATCCTACTGCACCACACCCATATTTTTCGGATAAGGCTAACTTTCTTACTGGACAGATTTTTAGGGCATTTTTTGAGGTTTTCGGACATATCTTTTGTTTGCTCGTTGTCCAGTACAACGTCTTAATGAATCTTTTTCGACTTCACTGTTGAAAGGACAAAGACACTCGGAGGATCCGAGGAAGATAGATCCACATAGGTCAAATGGGTCCTATGCGGGTCCTTGAAGGAATGCCTGTTCCATAAGGAACACTTAAGCATGTCTGTTAAACTCGTTCTACTCCGCCCATTTCAATTTTCTTCGTTTATGCTGTGAACTCGCTGAAACCTTACGACTCAGTTGAGCGTTTGGTTTCACAATCCATCGGAGGAATAATTATTCAGTGCTGTAATGGAGTGTTTAGTAATGTAGCGAACACACCATGCCAGTGACAGGTCTCATTAGTCAAATGGCAATCGCTCTCATTAGCTGCTGAATGGTTCAGTTTTTTCAGTTTTTTTTTTCGGGTTTCAGAATCAATAGCCAGCACCTCGTTCCCACGTAACACTCGAGCTCATCAGCTTTGAGCAGTGCCTCTTGCCAATGACAATAGTGGGGCCACCTGTGACTGTGTTCAGTGCACTTCCGCCCCTCACCCTTTGCATTCACCGCCATTTCACTTCATCTGTTCAGAACCTGTTCAATTTTCTCCGTAGTTTTTCACTGAGAAACCACTTTAACTGAATTGTTATGGCACTTTCCATGAGGCTCGTTTGTATTAGGAAATTTATTTGAATTTCGGACTCAACCAATGCCTATCCACAGCGTAAGGTAGCGAACTGCGCGTTTTCGCGATTCCATGCTCCCATTATTCAAGGGCTCTCTGAACAGATAAGTATCTATCCCGTCCCAGAGGATATCGCCTTCTCGCTTACTCTTTCCCACACTGCCCGCCTTTTAACAACACTTCACATTCTGCTTGTAGGTTTGATGGTTATTGATTAGTGACCAACGGAGTAATTTACGTAATAAGTTATTACTCTTGTAGTATTAAGGAAGCTTTGACCCTTTCACTATCCTCGAAAGCCTCGCTCCTGCTTATAAAATATTGGAAAAAAGAATGGATGCTTTTGAAACTTTTTATTACCACCTAGGTTATTTAAAAGCCTGAAACCACACACGTCGCATGTTTGTTGACTTTCGTATTTGTATTTACTCAAAACGGAACTCTTCAAGTTTCTTCTGCGGCAGTGACGCGAGCTATTGTTTGATTAGTACACCATGATAACTGCGAAAGGCTGATATCAGCTTATCGCGACTTCCCAAATAAAGTAACTAATAAGATACTGCGACATTTAATTTTCATAAAAATTGAAATATGCGACCAACAATCGCTTGAATCAACAGCAGGCTTGAAATTATAGTAGAAGGAGATTAAAATCATTTTTCTTTCATTTCATTAATTGGACTTTCATAGCTTTCGTTTTGTTCATTGCGAATTGACACCCTTCGTTCCCTCCTATGAGTTTTTTTTTCCTTGCTGTTCCGAGCATAACCGCGCTAGGGTTCGATCCCGCGCCTTTTCTCATCGCGCTTTCTCAATCACCGCGCTCTTCCAATGATACCGAAACGATCAGCAACTTGTTAGCTTTGGTTTATGTGTACCACCCAAAGCCAAGAAAAGCTTTCATAGTTTCTTCACCATTGGAAGATGATCAAGAAGCTCGGAGAGCTCACATCCATGTTCGATCTCAATTAAGGCGATGGAAATTCGCTCATAACTCAACCCTCTCTTAGAGGAGTCTTAACTCATTCTTCTCCCAGTTAACGCAAGCCAACTTTTTAACCCTGATCAAGAAAAAAGATATGCCGTCTCCTAAGACAATGGCCATGGCGGGATCCAAGAGCGTCGCCGTGCGCTGTTACCTAGTTTCGGCGCAGTGGCCTCGAGAGGACCTCATGACCGTCTACCGCATTGAATAATTTTATGGGCTTCGGTAAAAAAAGAGTAAATTAAATTGTTAGCACTTCTTTTTGGTACTTAATTCTATATCTTCTTAGAGATCTATTTAATATGAACAAAAATCCGACTTTCCGAGTATTCAATATTTGGGAGACAAAAAATTGAAACTTTCGAGAGATTTTGAGATTTACCTGGTTTAATTTAACATTATCAAGGTTGCTGTTTTCTTTGCAGTTCGCTGAAGAACCCTTTCGTTCTCTCACTTTAAAATGGTACCTGAACTTGCCATAAGTTGGGTCTCAGAGAGACTTCTCTCTCTCTGCACGCACACCTCTCTGAAACTTTACCTCTGGCACGAAGCTTTGCTCATTATATTTCTTGCAATGTTCAATAACATACATTCTGGACATTGTAAAGCGCCAGTACCTATAGTTTGTAGCAAAAGATTATTAACGGGCTAGAGGGAAGAGCGGTCAAAAAGTTGGAATGCGTGTCATATGAGTGAGTCGGCTGCTGGACGGAGGCAGGCGGGTGCAATCTGCCACCTGACCCTCCGCTACGTCTGTAATCATGCCGTTCGTAATTTCGTTTCTCGGAAAATTCCCGGCTCATTATTTGCCCAGGGTTTTATTCCCTTTATCCCAGCCTTTTTTCATTTTTCCCGTTGGTGGAGTAATGTTCCGCTCTGAATTCACCTGTGCACACACAGTATGGCACTTCAGCCGATGTTCCCAGCAGACCATCGTCAAATGCACTTTATTCAGGAGTTCTCCTGTTCCTAAATTTTTTTAGCCATCTGGTCCTCATCTTGGCCTACGAGCTAATCAAATGACTCTTACCTTGACCCATTGACCTAACATTGCCCCTTGGCACATCTTCACTCGTTTCATGTGCGCGTTTTGCCCATCGTGACTTATGCTCCACCCATTCTCATCTCTTCACATCATGTGAGTCGCCAAGTAGTGCAGCATGCCATTACAAAACTAACCGCCAAAGTAAATGTTGAGGGTCCAAGCTAGGCAACTGAAAAATGAGGTTGTCACTCACCTCGCAAGACGACTCTGTTCTTTTAATCCAAGCCTCAGGGGGCTTATGTGTTCCAAACTGCCGCTGATGAAACTCGACGAGAGGCATTGTTTTTCTCCGCTGAAATTCCGTATTTTAGCATTTCCATGAATGGATTTTATAGTTTTTTTTTTTNAGATTTCCAATTGCTCTCGTATTCGTCCTAACTTGCCATTTTGACTGCCGTCGATTCAAAACTTTTTCGTTGATGACAATGATTCGTTACGAAAATCCGCGCAATAATTTGTTCAGATATCTTATTGAATTAACATTTTGGGAAGAAGGCGGAGGCAAAATGATGCGAGCCGTTCAACAACAGAGGTAAGTCTAAGCTGCAGTTCCACCTGAATGTAGCCGAAAATGAGGTTAGAATTGGAAGATAATTACGATGACCGTATTAAAATTGAATAAAACATATGCGAAAGAATAATAGGTTGGAAGATAAGTCTTGCAACACTTTGGACCAGTTTTTGAATTTTATATTTTTTAATTTTATTAATATTGATATTGTAATTTTGCCATTTAATATTCTTTGTTAATATTTATATTTTATTAATTTTACACGTGAAAAGGCGCAGATTTTTTTCTGGATGAATATGTTCAAAGTGTTGCAGGACTTATTATGCTCCAGACTCATACTTTCGAAACCTCTCGATCGTACGATGTGGGTACCGATCTTGGAATTTCCAATTTTTTATTGTATTTGTCCAACCGGGGAACAAGAACGGTTCATTGGGGCTTCAATCTGGATAAGAATGCAATCTACCGGAGGATGGTCCTGTGAGAGTCTCATGCTATAACTTTAGCGCAAGGTGCCTGACGACAACGGCGTTATTGTGTCAGGAGAGACAACTAGATCTCAGTGATCCAGAACAGCTAGCTCTTCATAAACTCTATCGACAAGAAAGGATTACGCCGCACAAAAGAGGAGTTGAACTGTTGAAGACACCGGGTTTGAACAAGGTGAGCTGGGAAGGGGCATTTGTTTCTGTGTGAATAGCGAACAGAAGATTATCAAGTTCGTTATAGATGTAAGACACGCTTGTTTCCGAAGTAATTATGCGTAGCTGCGGTCGAGCTCTCATAGGTTGCATTCATAGTACTGAAGCGGACGGTCGAGCTCTCATAGGTTGCATTCATAGTACTGAAGCGGACGCTGGCGTCGGCAATGATTGTCGATCGATATCCTAAAGGTTGATGACTCACGCCACGTTGAATGCCTTTGACAACTTTTAGAATCCGAAGCGGTAAAAAATGTGCTCCTAGAGGCATTAACTTTCACCATGATTGGATGGCAGTGGATCAGGTAGTATGAAATCAAGGATTACCCACATCGAAATTAAAATAACAAGCAAAAATTAATGAGTGGTCAATTAAAGACCCGTAGTCGGTAGATATACGAAAAAGGGCAGGGCAATCTATGCACTTTTGATGCACACAATTTATTTAACGCAGCAACGGTTATGAACTCGCGGAATATCGATCGATGGCCGACGTCGGCGTCGGTACTATAAACGCAAGCATTCGTCTGCGGACGTCTCTATTTGATTTTGTTTTTAAGGGTATGGCCTTCTCGTTGTATGAGCGGCAATATCTTGGTATTCATGGCCTTATTCCTCCTGCCTTTATGACAGCTGAACAACAAGCGTACCGTGTGATGTCAAAACTCAGAGATCAGCCAAATGATCTTGCTAAGTGGGGTTTTCTCTCTGGGCTGCTGTTTTCGTGTTTTTTAATTCTTTATTTAGGTATATTCAACTGGATAGTCTTCAAGACCGTAACGAGAAATTGTATTATCGAGTTATATGTGATAATATCAAAGAACTAATGCCTATAGTATACACACCAACCGTAGGATTGGCATGTCAAAAATTTGGTTTCATCTACCGTAATCCAAAGTTCGTTTCGAGACCCTCATACTGTTGTTGGAGCCGTTCTAGTAAATCTAAATTTCAGGGGACTGTATATAACTATTAACGACAACTCGATTAGTAAAATTTATCAAATTCTTTCTAATTGGCCGTCAACTAACGTTCAGGTGAGTCTCCGAAAGGAATCCTCGAGACGTTACATGAAATGTTCACTTGTTTAGGCTATTGTAGTGACAGATGGCGAGCGAATATTGGGACTGGGAGATCTCGGAGCGTACGGTATTGGAATCCCTGTTGGAAAACTTTCCCTCTATGTCGCATTGGCCGGCCTTTATCCGGAATGGTGTCTTCCCGTTCTAATCGACGTGGGCACGGATAATCAGGTGCGAAACACGCTCTTGTAGTCCATTCCAAACCCAATGAGTCTTCGTCAATGCCAAGCGTGCGGTTGTAAAGCGGCAGGGTCACTATCGATCCGCATCTGGACAGACGGCGAATCGCGGTCTATTACACAAGCTGAATCTATTGTAAAAATGGGCCGAGATCGATATGCATCTTGTCACTGTCATTAGCTTGCTTAGATAGAGTCAAACACAGCTGTGTATACAGAAATATATTTTTACCGCCATTGGCTCTGACATGACATTATTTGGCCCCTATAAGGCCCTACTAAAGCGAACTCTTTTCAGACGCTTCTGGATGATCCATTCTACACAGGTCTACGTCGTAAACGAGTTCGAGGTCCCGAGTATGACACACTCATTGACAACTTCATGAAGGCTGCCACGAAACGGTATCGCCATCTATTCTTTTGCCCTAAGTCGTTCCTACAGACCATCAATTTCCTTTCGAATCTCTGTATTCCAGGTTTGGCCGCGACACCCTCATCCAATTCGAAGATTTCGGTAATCAAAATGCTTATCGTCTCCTTGACCGGTACAAGAACGAGTACTGCATGTTCAATGATGACATACAAGGTAGGAGATGTTCTGCTTTTCTGCTTCTTCTTCTTTATTTCATAATTTTGAGGAATGCTTTTTACAGGAACGGCAGCGGTTGTGGTGGCAGGCTTGCTGGCAACTACACGTATCACCAAAAAACAGCTATCGCAACAGAAATTCGTTTTCTTCGGAGCTGGAGGAGTGAGTTTATAGTCGTCTTTGAGAGTGTTTGCTTGACGTCGCGTCTGGCTTATGAGATGACTCAATCAGGCTGCTACCGGTGTGGCTGAGATGTGTGTGCGACAAATGGTCCATGAAGGAATCACCGAACAGGAGGCATATGACAACATCTACATGATCGACATCGATGGTCTTCTGACGAAAAGTCGAGCGGCCAATTTATCAGAACGACATCTTCACTTTGCTAAAGTAGGCTATTCTTCATTCTCGAATGGAAAAACAGAAAACCGTTTTATACTCTTTCCTTCAGGACCTCCCTGAAACGAAGAGTTTATTGGAAGTGGTGAAAACGGTAAAGCCCGCAGGTATCATCGGTAAGTTACCGGCTTCCTGATGATTCCCGTTACCAACGATGATTTCCTATTTCTTCAGGTGCCTCCACCGTGGCTGGCGCCTTCACGGAAGAAGTGATCCGGGAGATGTCCGAAATCAATACGCGGCCAATCATATTCGCTTTGTCTAATCCAACAAGCAAAGCTGAATGTACAGCTGAAACAGCATACCGTCTAACAAATGTACGTTTATCGATCCGTTTTTGTTTTTCAAAGTGCGAATCGAGCTTTATTTAAGGGCACTGTATTATTCGCTTCTGGATCACCATTCGAAAATGTGGAAATGGAAGGCAAAATCTTCAAACCGGGACAAGGAAATAATGCCTATATATTCCCTGGAATTGCACTCGGATGTGTACTGTTCAAGGCCAAGCACATCCCTGACAAACTGTTCCTTCTTGCAGCTAGAGTGAGAGTTTCTTCATTTGAATACAAATTTGAAATAAGGGGCTTGTGAACCTTCGGAGTCAAAGGTTTGTCATGACCGAGGCCATCTGGGGAGACAGTTCAGGCGATCAGCCATGGGGTAGCGTCGGAGCTTGCAGCATCTATCGGTTTTAAGTAGCCTTCTCAACAACAGCGACTTTTGGGCGGTTTTTCCCAATGGGAGTTTTTCCCGTAACATAGTGTTACCGTATTTTTAAAACTAAAATCGAAATAAAAATCAAAATTCTTTCAGAAATCCTGAATGCGGGTAGCCCAAGTTTATAATAGCATCCCTACGGGAAGCAAAATATCATATTTCCTCGTGTACACTGAAGGACCACAACCCGATCATTGATTTTGCGCCGTTTTGGAAAATTAAAGCGCTTAGGAATATATCCCTCCATGATAAGGCTGAATTCAGAAAATAAAAAGAATGAGAATTCCAATTTGATTCAATTACTTAGCGAACAGTTGTAGAGGGTCTGTAAACTCAGTTTTTCCTCTCAAAGGTAATGAAGAACTTTGAAAAAAACAGCTGAAGCTAGAAAATAATGAGGTAGTTTGTGGAAGAAAATCAGACGACAGCTCGGAATTTCGCATTTTTGGAATTAATATCCAAGGGGAAACTTTTTAGTATAATTTGCCTACTTGCAGATTTCCCACTTTTGTGGTTATTCTTTTCTTGATTTTTTTTTTGGAATATCTTTGGATTTTTGTAACTTTCAACGAACAACATTATGAGTAGTCCACCAAAAAAGATAGCCTACCTAATTCATAACGAAATATAGGAGTATCTGTTGTAAATGGTTTTTTAAAAGTTAGAAGGTACTGGATACTGGAAATACATCTTAAACCCAATCCTCGACATTAATCGCGGTCTTCTGTTGTTTCGGAAAAAAGGCTCCAATTCAAATTCTCATGACGGATGAGAGTTTGTGCGAAATAGTTCGATAGCTATTCTAGTTCAATTTCAAGGTACTTGAATTGGCCAGAACCTCCATGAGTACTGGACGCCAATACGAGCTTATTACCAATGATGAGAGAAAGATTAGTGGCCACTTTATGAAGTTCTTCCCCTTGAATCAAATCCGTTCGAAATTGGACTTTTTGTGTCCAAAAACACTCCAATACCGTGAAAAACAACGAGATAGTTGACGCAGCAATCAAAACACCTCCGACACTCACTGTCCACAACGGATATCCTCCACCGTAAAAAAAAAACAAAAAAAAACGAATTCCCAAAACTTTTCCACATTTAAAGACCCACTGAAACATGAATTTTTCTGTCGCAATTGAAAACATTTCAAGGTTAAGCTTAGAGTTGTGGAAGTCAGGGGCAGTTTTGAAATTACGAGGTCACCCTTATAAAACTCATGTTTATGAACATCGAATTCAAAATATATATATATATATATATAATTAATCAATAATTACAATAAATAATAATACGAAACTTAAATTTATCTCGAACAGGACAAGAATTGCCATTTTTACGTTGAATGATGGATTTCTTGGCGTCAACCCAATTTTAAGAGACCTGTTGCAGATAGTAGCCGATTCGGTAACCGAGAAATCGCTTCATACCTACTCAAGACTATATCCACGATTGAAAAGTATACGTGAATTATCGATTCACATCGCTATTGAGGTATACTCTATTGAATCGAGTTGGCAAGACAGAGGAAAGACTGGCGAAAGCTATATTTTTCAGGTTGGCGAATACCTCTATAGGCATGATCTCGCCACATTGCATCCCAAACCTGATGATATGGTTTGTCCTTTTTCTCATCTTTGATTACTCTATTTATAGAGTTACTATTATGCTCCTGCACATTGAAGACAACATTATACATTGTGAATGACAAACTTTGGGGGAGGGGATAAGGGGGTGTGCCACCTCTGATTGCTACGACCGGAAGCTTCTATCCAAGTGTTCGGTAGCTGAGAGTTTAAGATATTTACTTTGACGAATTAAGGACACTTACTCAGGCATGATCCATGTAATATTACCGATCCAAATAAGATAAGAAATATTCATTGGAGGTAAATTTCGAATGGTATACCGCGCGGTGAGACAACTCGCTGACAAGACTAACAATAAGGCCGATATGCTGTGCTATGAAGTAACTCGTAAAAACTGCCGACCTTGCGAGCGGATGAGGTTTATGCTACACACCTCGCAGTTAAATGGGGTAGCGATGAACGCTCCCGTCAACCAATTTCTCCGGAATGCGCCATGTATTTCACGTATTTTTTGGAAACGTAGCAGCATTCTTAGAGTCGTTCGAATTATGAGGGCCAATCATGACTGTCTCCATCTTCACTTTAACAAAGCCAGTCGTCACGTAAACAAAAACAGAGGGGATAGAAGATGTGAAGTGCTTGGAATGGATTCGGTATAAAGAGCCCTGCGTTAAGAGGCATAGCTTAAACCACCACACTCAATCCCTGACCTTCAGAAATTTCCGTTCGAAATAAATGAGATGGGGATGATTAATATTCTTGGGAGAAAGAATGAGACAGTGGGCAGATACTTTAGGAACATGAAGTTCCTAGTCCTATCAGAGTCAGACTGTGAATAGCCTCATTGGCTGCACCTAGCTCGTTCACTGTCCGGAAAGGGAGACTCAATTTTTTTAAATTTGTATAGTTATTTCTGTATTCATATGCACGTCGGATCTCTACGAATTGCTGCCATTGCAGGAAATGTTCATTCGACAACAAGTATACTCTACAGAGTATACCGACTTGATAAATGAAACATACGACTGGCCAGCGAAAGATTCGAAACACGGTTTCCCAGTGCCTGTATTACGGAGGTCGTCTATGGACGATGAGTGATGAAGCATAGGGAGATTCGAGTAGCAGTAGAATTCGCCTTCAAAGATTATCAAGTGTCTTCTAGTCTGGACAGTATTTATGTATAATAACAAGTACATATTACTTGTATAATGGAATCGTTTTACAGTTTACTATGCACTGATGAATTGTCAAGTTTTACCTAGTGATGTACAAATAATAAATGATATTTTTTCCACTCTGGTGTTGACTGAGAGTTAACTGGGAACCCTCTTGAGTACGGGCAAGGTGTTCAACTTCTTATCAGAATTGTAGAGGTAATTGAAAGCGTATTTTGGCGTCTACATTGCTCTGAGCTAAAGTGTAAAGCGACTTTATTTTCTTCTTACAATAAGATGGGCCTGATTTCAATCAGTCAGCTCTCAGAAACATGGTTGTTGAGGACAAGATCCGATCCATTGAGAAGTAATTTATAGGGAGTCCCCTGCACAATTGTTGACGCTAATTTGAAGCATGCAACCCATGGTTCAGGACAATCACTTCAAAATTCGCTAATCTTATAACTGACCCAGATCCTGGCAGCTCGAGAAGCGAACCACATATTCGGAATCAACTTAGGAACTTCTACGAAGTGGTACATAAACTATGGCAGAAGCGAGCCAGACTAGCCATGCAAAAACAGTTAACACCTGCGAAATTCCTTGAGAGTCAAAAATCAACACGGCTGAGATACAGTATAAAAGCCGCGTATTATCGATTAACTCCTCTTTGCTCTCTTTATTTGTATATTTCACCTCGTTTATTGCAAGTTCTTCAAGTGATGTGCTCTAATGAATTTGGTCGATTAATTGGTTACCGCTACCGTTGTTATCAAGGTTTAATTACCCAAGTTTGAGGAATAAATTGGTCGGTCGTTAGTGTTGGCCCGAGTGTGAATAATTTCATAAACTATGTAAAAAATATTCATAAAGTTCCGCTTTGACCTTATCTACCCCTGGGTACTGTAGCCAGGGTTGATCCTCGGTCAATGCCGTTCTCTTTTGGTTTCCTTCAATTTCTTTGCGTCCTCTCCACCATCAAATTTCTGTGCTTCTCTTTTGACTCCATCCAACCCCCACCTCCCTCCCTACATGGACTAATTTTTGTATTTTTGTATTATTTTTTACACTTATACACATACAATAGTTTTTAGTGGAAGAAGAAGAGATAAATAAAATACAATGTGTAAAGATCCTCAGAGCTTCGTAACGACAAGAAGATATGAGATCAAGAACGTGTCAGTTAGAATTTCAAATCATATGCGAATTGAGCCCAAGGAAGTTCCGACTGTACGGTTTAATTGGCGACTCGCTAGTTTTGAAAGTGGTCTCAGGAGGATTAGAAAGCTTCCATCAACCTCGAAATTGACATGCAAATCAAAAGAGCATGTAAGTTAGGAATATTTGGCACGTGCAGGACTCGTGGCTTATCCCTGCTTCCCGTGGCTTGACAAAACTCAATCAAAAATGAAAAGTGTGATGAGAGGAATGAGAAAGTGCAACGAGAGGGAAGCGAAGAAAGAGCAGCGGACTCATGGGAAAGGAATCGAAACCCTGGTGGGGAAAGGAAATGTTGCTGCACAACATTCAGGATGCATTTGTTGCACATCATAAACTTTTTTTGACTGCTCATTATGAGCGCCAAGTGTGAAAAAAGGAGTGGACGGACTCATTTCCGGAAGATGTCCGGTCCTTAATGAGGGTTTTGCCGAGCAGTCTATAGCCTCACCTTTTCATACTTCGGGCGCTTCACCCTCCTACTAATGCGAAGCTATTATGCACCGCTACTCCGCAGTGTGAGACCTCTTTAGAGAATGTTTACGCAGAGCTTGAATATAAGGAGACATATCAGTCCAGTGATAACCTCTCAGGGAAGCTTTCAATAACAATACTTAATCGAGTAGAGTTCACTTCATCTCTTCGTGTCCACAGACTAGTAGCCATGGCTGGTAAGGAACTACGTTCTCAAAGCAACCTGAGCTCATGTTTGCCTGTCATCGAATACTTCAGACTACTTTGTGCCCTACCTCGATACTTGTTCAGGAATGCCAAGCAAGAGCACTACAGCTTTCCATTTCAGATCAACCTACTCCAGATGATCCTTTTGCCGCACTCAAAAAGTAGGTTTTCAAAAACTTGCTACTTCACTTCTCAGTGGCATACGAAATCGCCAATCCTGGCCTCTGGGCAATAATCCATTACTGTTGTATAAACGCTACAATGACTGCATACTGAGAAATAACTATTCAGTCAAATTAGTAACTTCGCCCATGAGGTTTTCACTACTCAGATCAACCCGAGAGCTTATGCAGGGGTAGTGATAATTGATCGCGTGCGCATAAAATCAATACCCATCTTACAGTAAATGCGTACTGACATAAAGCGGTTGTAGAACTGTACTGGCTGCTTTTATCATTATCACTACGTAGTTTCAGTGCATTCTCTCATCTTTCTACAGTGACCTCTCCTGGTGGTGGTTCATTCCTACTGATCATTACCAGCCGAGTTATCGTCCTCTAAACGCACAATGCCAAATGTTTTGTGATATATAAGACTGATTATGATAATGAGCGAAGCCTCCCTTATCTCCCTTCCCCTTTCCCATTCGTAGGCATGGGTCAAGAGACACCATCGCTAGTATCGCGAGCGGTAGTTTCACCACGCGCGCGGCTAAGCAGTATCACGAGCGATGAGTTTAACCAATTAGTAGCCTTAACATTTATTGCAGTCTAAGTGGTAGCTAGATATCCACTATAACGATCGATACCACCCATTAGGATCGGAGGTTTTTTCAAATGTACACCTATTATGCTAAATTCAGGATGTCGCCTCCATCCAAGGAGAGCGCAGAGGACGAAAGAGCCAGCCCACCCGGCAGTTCGCCGCATGTTTTGGATATGAGAGACCCGAGGCAAAGAGCTCTATATAAAATCTATCGTCCTGAGATAGTTACTCCTAAAGTGAGAGGTGTCGAACTGCTCAAGATGCCGTGGTATAACAAGGTGAACTAGCTTCTTGAATCCGATAACCAGTTGCATTGAAAATACATACGTCGAACTGGGGAGGGGAAGGATGGGCAGGAACCGGGAAAAAGAGGAAGCGACCGTCTACAGAGAAGCCATCGTGAGGGCTTTCTATGTGGACTGACTGGTCGTGGTACTCTGCTGTCACCCGCTGGCCCCTACCCATGCTATCTCGGGTTCGAGAGAAGGATCCTTATAATAAGATGATCTAGACAATTGCAGGGTATGGCGTTCACCCTCTACGAACGTCAATTTCTTGGGATTCATGGGCTTATTCCACCTGCCATGATGACAGCCGAACAACAGGCATATCGTACGATGGTGAAGCTCCGTCAACTTCCTGACGATCTTTCAAGGTTGGAACTTAAAAAACCTCAAGAAGGATTTCTACTTACGATTCACCGAGGTTTTAGCTGTTTCTTTCAACGATGGTTCCCATGTTCAGGTACATAGAAATGGACAATCTCCAAGATCGCAACGAAAGGTTGTTCTATCGAGTGATCTGTGAGAACGTCAAGGAGCTTATGCGCATCGTCTACACACCTACTGTAGGACTTGCATGCCAGAAATTCGGTTTCATCTTTCGAAATCCGAAGTACGTTCGAATTCACACCGTACTCTCTCGATGTCTCTTCAATGAAAGACCAAAGATAGATTCAAAAAAAGTCATAAAACAATCTGACGTTGGTTTCTACTCTGAACAATAGCTATCCCTATAGATAATCCCTATATTCACTCTGAACGGTTCTGGCCAGATCAGCCAAATCGATATGCCGGCAACAATGGGTAGTCCCTCCGGCTTGTCGATTGCATCCTCTTGACATCCGGATAGAAAGCAGTCGATAAAATTGATGGAAAATTCCGGAACATGGAACTCCATAGAGGAATTCCTACGCCGTCGAGCATGACTATAGTCCTTCTTCATTATCTAGCGAGCTTTAGGATGGGCATCGATTTTGCGCGTACACAATCGATATCTGATTTTCCAACACATCCTTTGAAATGCGATGAAAACCACAGGCATGATGCCTTCATGTAGCTTCGCCTGATTGACGTTTTTCAGAGGGCTCTACATAACGATCAATGACAACACTATCAGCAGAATCTACCAGATCCTTGCAAATTGGCCGACAAGAGACGTTAGGGTGGGTAAACACTGGGTCAATGAGTATGCTCGCAGTTGTAAGGGCTTCAAATACGTTCAATATAGGCAATCGTGGTGACTGATGGTGAACGTATACTCGGTCTTGGTGATCTCGGCGCTTATGGAATGGGTATCCCAATCGGAAAACTTGCGCTCTACGTCGCACTTGGTGGAGTGCATCCCAAATGGTGTCTACCAATCATGCTTGATGTCGGCACCAACAATGAGGTTTCTGTTATCGTCTTTCTCTTGGTACAGCAAAACGCGAAGTACAGTTTTTCAGAAACTTCTCAAAGATCCGTTTTATACTGGTCTGCGAAGAAAACGAACACGTGGAGCGGCATACGATCTTCTACTCGATTACTTTATGATAGCTTGCACCAAACGGTAAGGACTCCATCAAAGTGGCCAAATAGGAACCGATGGAGAAACAACTCAAAGCGATTCTCATGGGAACTAAGGTGCTCTCCGGAAACAGCCGGTATAAGCCTGGGCATATTAGTTATTCGGTGCTGAGTCTACCCTCTATAGAGGGGACCCTCTATAGGCTCCGTAAGCCGGGCAGTCTCTTATACTAGCTCATGTTTCGAGATAATGAGAGACATATCTGACAACAGAAATTCTCTTGCCCGAAAGCAGGTCACCTTAAGCGGCGGCATCGAAGGGGACTCCTGACCATCTACCTAATTAGAACCTGAATTGCAGGTTTGGTCGTAATGTCCTCATTCAATTTGAAGACTTCGGTAATTTGAATGCATATCGCCTACTGGATAAATATAAAAAGCAGTACAACATGTTCAATGACGACATTCAAGGTAGTCCCATCTTCCACAAATCATTCGTTCATTCCTCTTTATTGTAATCAACACAGGAACGGCTGCGGTGGTCGTTGCTGGCCTTCTCACGACTACTCGAGTTACTAAAATGAAGTTACGCGACTATACAATTGTATTCTTCGGTGCAGGAGGAGTAAGTTTTATAACGACTTATGAAAACACTTTGTATGGGGATTCCGTTTCACAAGACGTCATTCTCTATAAATAACTTGAGAGAGCGTTTATGCTCAGCGAATAGTGGCGAGGACGCAACGCGTCGCGCCTATAACACTGGTCGTGTTGAGGCACGAGGGAGAGCAGATGGCAGAGTCTAAAAGTTGCCTGGGACGGAAAAAAAAATAAAAAAATTAATAATAAAAACGTGCTTCTTAAAATTTCCTCTATAATCACGAAGAGAAAGCGGCAAATCCACCGTCAATTCAGGCTGCTACGGGTGTTTCGGAAATGTGTGTGAGGCAAATGGTAGAAGAAGGTCTTTCTGTTGAAGAGGCCTGTTCCCAAATCTACATGATGGATATTGATGGTCTTATTACGAAAAATCGTATCCCAAAACTAACACCACGACATCTTCCATTTGCCAAAGTAGGTGAAATTCTGGATTAAAAGGACCATTAACATTTGACTTAAACCTAAATTCGAACCACTTTGGTTTTTAGGATATGGAGGACACCAAAGATTTGCTGGAGGTTGTCAGAGCTGTAAAACCTCATGCGATCATTGGTAAGATGAGATTAGTTTTAGCATTCCACCATTTGGAAGACCATACCGTCCAGCATCATGTTTAATTATATACATGCTTCAGAAATTGCCAATTAGCACTTAGCATATATTTTTGCGCGCGCGATTATCATAAAGCGGGATACAAATAATCGATACCCATCCTTAACATTCATGGGCTAAGAGATAAATCATGTTAGTCAAAGCAGTTCTAAGACAGGAAGACCTGACAGTCGTCGCAACACTTGTAGTTGAAAGATCGTTAATGTATTCATTTTACGCGCGTAGAAAATTGTTTACACGTGATCTAGGTAGTCAATAGAAAACGTTCCTATGCACGGGATAACGAAGCTGTCCAAAATGTGAGGAGAGAACTATGCAGTCAGCTGCCATGACCTCAAGGAAATATGACAAATGTGTAAAATTTGACAACACCGGACTGTCATGCTACGGCAAACACCGGCACGGCTGCTTGCAGCAATCAGCTGTCAGCCAAGTATAAATGCAGAATTAATGAACGCCATGTAATGGTAACTGGAGGAGTTTCTTCAGGAGCTTCGACGAAGGGTGGTGCATTTACTGAAGAAATAATTCGGACTATGGCCGAATTCAATGAACGACCTATAATTTTCGCTCTTTCAAATCCGACAGCAAACGCGGAATGTACTGCTGAACAAGCGATTCGTCTAACGGATGTGAGTAAGTGGACATCAACCACCTCGCAAAATATCATTGCCTTTTCAGGGAAGGGTGCTGTTCGCTTCCGGTTCACCATTTGAAAATGTCAAATATAAAGGTAGGACATACAAGCCAGGTCAAGGCAATAACTCCTATATATTCCCTGGTGTCGGTCTGGGAGCTGTACTTTTCGAATCGAAGCACGTTACCGACAAGATCTTCTTGCTGGCAGCGAGGGTTAGTTCTAGTAATATTTACTCTTTTATAACATATGTACAAATTTGGGCATGGGTAAACAAACAAACAAGCTTCAGGTGGTGTCGACTAGTGTGACCGAGAAATCACTCCAGAAATACGTTAGAATTTATCCTCGTCTCAAGGATATTCGCGAGTTGTCAATAAAAATCGCCACTGCGGTAAGTTAGCTTTTCTTCTGACAAAGCGCTAGGTAGTTTCTTGGACCATTGCCTCCTCGAGTAATGCTGATTACCGTTATAACCCCTCCTTTTTGTGGCCAACTATAACGACCTTGCTAGAACGTACCGTACTCTTATCTTCTTCATCATTAATTGGCATCAATGAATTATGAAAACCGTCTAATAAAAGAAAGTGGAATCAAGGTGGTGTGGAACCAAGGAAAAAGGATATAACGTAATCATCAGAATCCTACCAATGAGCCCAGAGTTACAAGAAAATGGCATGTAATCGAAAAGGCGAGATAACCAGCGAAAAAGTCTCCTATCGAGTAACCGTTCGAGATCAATATGTCTAAAGCCCGTACTCAATGACGTCTCTTGTCTGAGTACGAGGAACGCATGATTAGGTTAGTAACTAAGAAATTGCGTATATTTCTAAGAACTTCAAATATTTACCTCGAAAAGCAATTGTTTTCTAAGGTGATTTATAATTATATACGAGGTGCCTCAGTATTTTACTGTCAATATATTACTGTACAAGTGATACTTGTTCGCAAAAAGAAAAGACAGTGATATTTTCCTGAAGTATACCCAGTGAATCAGTTGCCACCCTAATGGTATAGCAAATGAGCCGGTATTAGAGTAATAAGAAGTGGTGTTGCCGGACAAACAAGGTTCAGGGATTGAGTTCCTGCCCGAGGTTAAGCGAAGTTCAAGCAGTCTAAATCACATTACAAGTTGAAGCCATTCTATTTGCACCATATCTAACCTACTCCATCACGTTACTACAATACCGAAAAAGGTTCGACATATTCCAAAACAAAATTGAATTAGATTCACGAACCTGTACAGGATAATTGCTGATACTTCTGTAGCATAAAAAGTGAAATACAGAATGGTTCGCGTTAGAAAATTCCTACGGTACCTAGCAGAAAATGCCTAGCAGAAATAGCTATGACTTTCGAACGTCGGGTCTCTTCTATGGGAACTAGGAGTCGAGAAACCTACTCTTCAGAGCTTTCCTCGGAAAAATACCAGCCAGCGAATGCCCCTAGCAAGGGCATAATTATTGTCTTGGAAGGTTAAATCTTAAGACGAGGGTTGGTAATAAGCCCCTCTTTAACAATCCAAAACCGCCTATTTTCCCTTAGTGCGTAAAAAAAATCAAACTTAAATTTTCAGGTTGGAAAGTACCTATATCACCATAATCTTGCTACACTGTATCCGGAACCACACGATATAGTAAGAGCCCTAACATTTTTCAATATTAAAACGAATCAACCTTCGCAAAATCTCTTAAATTTTCAAAATTTCAGGAGTTATACATTCGTCAACACATCTATTCGACAGAATATGAAGAAACAATAAATAAGCTTTATGAATGGCCAGCTTCCGATCTCAAACAAGGCTATCCGGTTCCCCAATTGGAAAGAAAATCTATGGAAGATGAATAGACGGCAAACGGCGGATATACTCAGTACTCAGCTATTGTTTCATGAAATCTGTCGTGCTGTATAATTTTTGAATTATTCAAAAATACGACTTTTGTTTTCTTCTCAGGAAAAAATAAAGGTCTAACAAAAATGGAAACCAATCAGTTGAGAATCACTTGAGCTTTAATACGAATGCACCTCAATCCATTAAAAAAAACTTCAAAGTTATTCGATAGTTATAAAAACAAAACAAGTAAACAAACAAGCATATTACCTCCAGCAATCCAATGAAAGATGACAGGTGAACTGTTCTGTATGAGAGCCGAACGGATGGCTGGATGGATGTAGCCTTCAAACGGATCAAGCAAATTATTGCCATGAAATCTTCTCCCCATACCCTTGATTGAGGTATTTAAGGAAGGAAATTCATCGCTTATAGTCATCAGAACGTGATTATGTAATCAACATGTTATGCATCATTTATAAACAAAAAATCAAATTCAGTTTATAGAAAACAGCAACAAAATAATAAATAACAACAGAACAGCATAACATCAAACAACAAAGGAAAACAGGGCTTGCAAGCCTAGACCAATAACTCGTGTGCTTTAAAGTGGGTATTGATTTTAAGCGCACTGAATTATAATTCATTTCTTACATGCAAAAAATGAAATGATTGTCTACACGACTTTATCACAGTAC
>UZAF01018131.1:20738-33443 GCA_900617895.1 Haemonchus placei | reverse complement strand
TAAATAACCGTCGACCAAAGAAAGTTGAGCACGCGAAACAAAACAAATATAAGGAAATCCATCACTGTCTTAATGACTTTTCCGTTCTATCGCACGAACAACAGATTCCCTTCCAAAATAGTAGTGGACGGGACCACTTTGTTGCCCTCCGTTAAATGCTAACCTCACAGACAAGTCCAACTTAACTGTGTGGAACTTTCACAGAGTAAGAATAATCCAAGAAAGTCATGAGTTAACACATCAGATTCATGGTCACATAAATTAGAGAAAAAAAACTTACACAAAATGAGCTGATTATAGACAGAAGAAAGCAGCCGACAAAACATTGTATCCGAGTCTCCCATGTCAGCGAGGAAGATGGTGCATTTGGTTCCTGAAACATTCGCATTTATATTCGAAACTTAGAAGGATTCGCTCAAGTGGTAGAAAGGCTCCTGTAAATGCTTCAGTAGGGATATGGTCATATAAAAGTTGACTATCATGTGCGGTGGCGCATTAAAAGAAACAGCGGTTAAACCGGGTTTGTAACAGGAAATAGTGCCCATGTATACGTAAAACTGCGCTGAATAAACTGTCAGGAAAAACTCTCGTTTCTTGTTTTATCTATAGTCAAGAAATTAAAACTGGAAAAAAGGGATGAGTCTAATGTGAACATGAGCACAATATGGAAAAGCCACAAAAAAAAGGTAAGCAGAAACACATGGTGAGGAAGGCCCGTGAGGACCAACAATCTTTGAAGAACTATGTGCAATGTCGAAGAGGGCACGACAGTCATTCACTTCTCATCGAGAACTTCTCGAAATTCTGTAAACTTCAATGAAAAATGTGCACAGCGAGGTGAAGATGAAGGGTGGCCCTTGAGCAAAGCAAGATAGATGAGAGCCCACGCTCGATCTTGACAGGAGCAATTAAATTGATCAATCACGAGCTTAACGAGTTCACCCTCACCTCTGAGCTTGAATGAATTAGTGGCAGGTAAATTGAGTACGTACCGTAATGTTCTGGGTGCTTCTGTAGTGTCCGTTGTCGAGATCTGCTGGCAAGCCGTCATTTGGAGTGTTCCGCATAGTTCCAAACATTTGCGAAACAATTCCTGAAATTATTCAGCAATAACATGCCTGGAGAGATTATGACTCAGCATTTGGCGATTTGAAGGGAGTCTCTCAGAAACCATCGCAAGTTGCAAAAAGAGGTTGCAATCATCAAGAAGCACCCCCGCCACTCAAAATTACCATTAATTCCGTATTCAGATACAATTCGAACGCATAATGCAAAAGTTTGATGAAGAAATTCTTCGTGATGACTCCTGACTAAGCGGGAAGACACTTCTTATGATAGGTGCTCGATCATGAAGTGCCTTCCAATCATTCAGGATGTCTATTTATGACAAAATTCGTTTTATAGTAATGATCTTACCGATTATGGCATCCATCATTCGTTAGCTAGCATTTCAACAACAAAAACTTATGTCATTCCAGTCACTGTTACTGGATGGTGAGTAATCAACCAGTTTTAAGTTCTCATCATATTTTCTAAATCCATATAACCTCGATAAAAGGGCAGCGAAAACAAACCCTGCAAATTTGGTGCGATGTGGAAGTACCGCTCCCGGACCACATACTTAGTAGAGCCAAGTATACCGCTCAACAATGAAAACCGATTTCCCAAGAAGGAAAAGTTTATCCTGCTAGGGATTGATTTTTAAGCACCAAGATTCCGCTCAGGAATATTAATAATTAAGACATTGATCCGCAAAATAGACTCCACAAGTATTATGTACATTAATGTTATAGCACTGTGAGCGAAAATATTCGTGAAAGGCTATTATTTCAGGTACATTTTTCAACACCAACTGTCCACTGGCGTTATCACCATACAAAACTAGTAAGCCAAGTAATTCAACTCAGGGCTTGCTCTACGAACTGATTCAATTAAGCTTTTCGATTACCATAGTACACGGTGGAAGTTTAAAGTGGTAGTTGGTCACGGCCTTCTCTATACTTTGCGCTGGCACACGATATTCCGCTGCTGCCTCAATTCGTTCGAGCTATTGAGTGCTTAACATGCCCAATCTGTTTGGCTCCTTTCCGGGTGTCAACTGATTTCATGTTTCACGGTAACTGCTTAGCAGCTTGTGTTAAGCCTCCCTGATCCCTTTTAGCTACCTCATTTACAGGCCAGGTGAATCAATCATGCCTAATGAGACTGCCAACATTTCGTGATTTGTAAGAACTTAAGCTCAAATTCAGTTCAAGCACAAGCGCTTTGAATCTTTTTCTTCAAAATTTGCAACAAAATGCTACCTTCAATCAAAACTTTTNTTTTCTTGCCACACTTTACCTAAGACCGAGACCGCATCAAATGACTATATGAAAATTGCTCTGCTAAGCTCTAAAAAGTTCGAAGTTCTTGGCGTTAATCAATCCCGTCTAAGGGATGCGCAGCGTCTGAGGGATATACCGTGACGATGTACAAGTTAGTGCTCTTATCCTCCAAGACGAGTCTGGTACCGATTAACCGACTCCAGAGGGATGAAGGCTTGGTTGGCCTAGGGGATATCGATCCGGCATTCAAACCCCTGACCGCGCTTGTGAGGTAGTGGACCCCTTGCCACTACACCACCTCCGCCCCTCTTCTGCTAAGTAATGACGCGAATACTATAAACTCTCGAAAGGTGGAGCTGGGTAAACTAGATTCTCAAATAACTGAATGAGAATTAATTTATAATTTAGGAGAAGGAGTACATCTGCGCTACCACAGTAACGTTGAATGTTATTCCATTTCAAGTCTCACACATCTCTCGCTAATCTGACCGCACCGACGTTCTCGCGCAGGGGAAGGAGCAGGACAGCTTCACGTATTTATCAGTTAAATTTCATTTGGGCTTTAGTAAAGCCAAACATATCAAATTGACTTTTTGATAATATATGATGTCATAGAGACTGTATAAACTTCTAGAACAACTTAATGCCACCGTTACTATTCTACTTCGATATCACACCGCCTATTCTTCTAGAAACAACAGAGACCATCGAACCAGAAGTGAAATAAAGTTTTTTTTTCCTCACAAAAAGCTTACACAAATGCAGTAATCACGAAGAACAATAAATCTTGAATAACTCACCCGCTCGTTGACGTCGCAAACGAAAAAGCTCGATCGAAGTACTTGAACACAAATGCGAACACCGGCAGCGCGTCAGCCTCCAATTGTTGGCACGAATTCGGTGATGGATCCAATTTTGATGGGAGATTTCTCGGTTGGTTTAGATATACTGGTATCCTTTTTTGAATGTAGTCCATAGCTTTAAAGTGATGTCGGCGCTCATTTAACTGATTTGTTCATAAGTTGTATGGTTGCACTTTGAACAGACTTCAATTATATTGATTAAACCCGGGGATCGATTTGAAAGTTTCATTGATTACTGTCAGAACTAGGCAAAGTTTTCTCCAGTAGTTTCACTAGACTTGAGTGTCGTCATTTTTGCTCCCATTGTAGTGTGGGGCGTAAGGAAGACCCTTTACCAATCATATTGTGTTCCAAAAGTGTTCAGCTGTTGGTAGAGTTGACATAGCATCATAAAGTACGAAAATAGTAGGCTCACCTTTCCTCCAAGAGTAGTCCTGCCAGAGCTGTTGTTAGCTCATTCTCCATCGGCGCTAAATGACCCGCTCTGTTCACCTGATGATGTTGATGATCAGAATTTGCAGAGATCAAATATCCGGGCGAATTTACTCACTATCGCATAGATTTAGTATCCATCCCCATTTCTAGCTATGGGTTCTTGATTATTTGGATTTAGTGGGCAAAAATGATTGGTAGTACTTTCGCTTCGTTGCCTTTTTTTCATGATGTGCCGAACTGTTTGTCTTTATTATTGTGGAGTTCAAAACATCCTCAGCATCATTTTCAATCTAGTTTGCAATTTTTTATTTCAGATTTTATCGAACTCACAAGGGTCCCAGAAACAATGCCGCCGAAACAGCAACCAAGTAAAAAGGCAGAACAAAAGAAGAAAGAGAAAATCATCGAGGATAAGACGTTTGGTATGAAAAACAAGAAAGGGGCTCAAAACCAGAAATATGTTCAACAAATACAAAATCAAGTAAGTGAACCGTTCAAATAACTTCACTGGACTACATAATTTTCACCTTCTTCAAGATACGAAACAATAACGCTCGATTGGATCAAATAAAAGCTGCCGAGGCGAAGAAGAAGAAGGAGCTAGACGATTTACGTGATGTTACCAAACTTATAAAGCCGGTGGAGCAGAAAGTACAGAGAGGTTCGATCTGTCTGCCACATTTTACTTTTTGTTTCGCTGAGTGTGATAAGTGAAGAACTCGAAAAACAAGGGAGATATTTCAAATCCAAGTAGTCGGTACAAATCGTCACTAGAGTGGGGATGAAGGCTGTTTTTTGACATTTTTGCAGCCATTCGATATACGGCATGAATGTAATCGTTACTAACCACTCGATTACTTTCAAGTAACGATGAAGTTAGAATAGCTCTTCGGATGTTCGAGATTTCTACAAAAACCTTGTTTTCCTTCAGATGTCGATCCAAAATCAGTGGTGTGTGCGTTCTTCAAGCAAGGAATGTGCCACAAAGGAGCTAAGTGCAAATTTAGTCATGATCTAGCTGTTGAGCAAAAGACCCAGAAAAAGAACCTCTACGTCGATAGCCGAGATTTGAAGAAAGAAGATGGTGAGATCTCTCCAGTCTTCAGTAAAAATGCTTTGAACTTGCTGAGGATAATCCTATTTTAATTCTAGATAACATGGAAAACTGGGATGAATCCAAACTCAATGAGGTTGTCAACAACAAGCATGGTGAAGCGAATAAGAAATTGAACCAGACCACAATTGTCAGTTGATTTTTTATAACTTCCTGTAGACTGATTTTTTTTTCGCCATAGGTATGTGGTGTTTTTAAGACCTCAAGGTTGCGCCCTGAACAAATTTTACTTTTGAATATTTCGTCTTTCAGGTTTGTAAATACTTCCTCCAAGCTGTTGAGGAAAGCAAGTACGGTTGGTTTTGGGAGTGCCCAAATGGTGGGGAGAAGTGCCAATACAGGCATTGCTTACCAGAAGGGTATGTTCATGCTGTGTTGTCGCTGACTAGTCTGTCCTTCTTTATTGATTGCTTTTCATACTAATCTCTTTCCACTCTAAAAAGTCGTTCATCGTTGATCAGTATTCGAAGAACGATAGTTACAGATATGTGTTGAAGAAGGATAGAAAGAAGATGGAGGAACAAGATAAGGAAAATCAAATTAGCCTCGAAGAGCTCATCGAGAAGGAGGTGAGACCTCAACCCGATTAATTAATTCCCGTGATTTAATTTGTTTCTTTTGTGTAGATTCATGCCTTTTCCTCAGATTGATTAAGAAAGAGTTCATAAGTAGGCAATCGCTTCGGTAGCGAAGTTTTGTCGAATTCCACGTCCTCGAGACAACTTATTTCTGAGTGGTCCTGAAAAGAGTTCCGTAACTGACAAATGCTTTGTGCTTTCATTGCGCATTCTTTCATCCCATTTAAGCTTGTCTGATTTAATTTCGTCTCGAAGTGGTCATTTAGTTTTTCGTAAGAATGCAGCCATTTCCTATTTCATTTCAAAGCGACTGAGCCTTTCTAGAGAAGATTTCTCTGTTCAGAGAGCTGCCTTGTCTTCGAAGAATCTCACGAAAATTACACTCCAGTCGTTTGTAGCATGGAAGAAAAGGAAGTTGAGAGAGAAAAAACAGAAGGAAGCTGATGAAGAAAAAGCGAAGAAGGACAAGATCAAAGCTGGAAAAGCTGTAGGTTTCAAGCTATTCACTTTACTTTTAACAGTTTAAAACGGTTTTCTTTGCTTGTAGCTGGGTATGAGCGGTCGTGATTTATTCACATTCAATGCCGATGCTTGTGTTGATGACGAGGACGCTGAAGACGTCGAGTTCGAGAAAGAGGAGGCTGACGTGAGTTTTTGTTATTTTACCAGTTGAGATATCCTTTAGTTAAATTAGCCGGTCCATTATTCATACCTATTCAGCCCGATGAGAAGGTGTTCGAGATCGATAACAACTTCTTCAAATTCGAAGGTATGGATGACGATTTGGATAACGATGGATCAGCACCTGCTGAAGGAACTAATGCCGACGGTTTGGCTGCAGGTGGTTTTCAAGTGTTTTCTGCTTTAGAAGTGGTACATTTGGATTTTTTAAATATGACTGCTAATAGCTGGTTCCTGTAACTATTAGTTGCATTTTAATTTCAGGTATGGGTTCTATAGCAATTAATGAGGAGTTATTCGACGTTGACGAAGGACTAGAAGGGCTATCTTCGGACGAGGACGAACCGACCGCCTCTCAAGTCGTGAGCTGATAACATCGTTATTTACTGACAAATGAGTGTCATCGAATTCTTCGTGTCTTTTCTTATCGGGCGAACTCCTTAGTTTTATAAACTCACGATTAGTTCTAATATCGAATCCTCCCATGGCTATCAAATTACTCTAAAAGTCTTTTTGAATGTGATCACTTGTTTTGGCCTGGATACATGAGGTCATTGCTATTGTTTGTTAGTAGTTATTTATGGAAATTGCTGTTGAGATTTGGTTTGGTGGCTTGTTGCTTGAATTAACACTAGTTAGTTCAATATTTTCTGATCATTTTATGAGAATTCTATTGCCGCCGGTGATATTGTGACCGTGTGGGTAAAGTTACGTCAACTCCCCTGTGTTTGGGTGAATCGCTGGTATTCAGTGCTTTGATCAATAAATTCGTTTTTTATGCTCTATCAGACTTTTAATCAAATTGTTCGTAACTAGCGATTATTTGGCAGTATTGGTTATTTCTTATGCTTTCACTCTGTTTTACCAGATGTAGTTTGTGTATACTCCCTATACTATATACTACATCTCTTACTCCCAACTCTTTATTTTCTTCTCGCTTACCCTTTTTCGTCTTTCTTTCTGAAATAGTTCCTTTTTTTTTTTAGCGGACAAGAAACTAATGGTCATTTTCAGGCATGGCATCACGCAGTATTAGTGTAGGCTTACGGAATATTCCCCGTCTAATTCAACAGTCACAACGTAATGGTGCACATTTCTCGTACTTCCCATCTGGGGTGAAGCCAGAAATAGCTAGCGGTAAGTTCATTTATGTTTGTCTTTTATTTTAGGGTTAACGTTACCACTCCCGTCCACAGTCATGAGAAATAGTATTCTAAGAATAGAAAGAATCTATAATACATTTTTTACCTCTGGTTATATTTTGTTTTTTTTTCAGTTGGAGGACCCACTGAAAAAATGAATGTTTGCCAAGCTGTAAATAGTGCACTCCATATTGCTATGGAAACAGACAAAACAGCTGTGGTTTTCGGTGAAGACGTTGCATTCGGAGGAGTATTTAGGTGTTCTGTTGGTTTGAAAGACAAGTATGGTGAGTCTGGAAGTGCATTATTCCTTAAGAAACACCTTTAATCTTGAATTTAAGGCGAAGATCGAGTATTTAATACTCCATTGTGTGAACAAGGTATAGTCGGTTTTGGCATAGGTGTAGCTGTAGGTGGAAGTACAGCAATAGCTGAAGTCCAGTTCAGCGATTACATTTTCCCGGCATATGACCAGGTAAAAATGTTTCTCTTGAGATTTATAGCGGAAAGCGTGGTAAAATAGAGTAGTGATACGGTTCCAGTTGGTGAACGAAGCAGCAAAATACCGCTATCGTAGTGGAGGAATGTTCAACTGTGGCGCCTTGACGGTGAGGTCCACCTATGGAGCCGTTGGACATGGTGGCTTGTACCATTCACAAAGCCCAGAAGCCCACTTCACGCACACGCCTGGACTGAAGGTGAAAGACTCCCTACGCTGATCTCAATACCTTAACTCGAAATTCCTACATGATTAGGAGTTCCGTTGTCTGACGACTCTAATTCAGGTTGTAGTACCTCGAGGCCCTGTACAGGCGAAGGGGCTCCTGTTGTCCTGTATTCGTGATCCTAATCCATGTATTTTCTTTGAGCCTAAGGTGCGTGAATAACTGATCG
The DNA here is from genome assembly GCA_900617895.1 of Haemonchus placei. Lineage (NCBI taxonomy): Eukaryota > Metazoa > Nematoda > Chromadorea > Rhabditida > Trichostrongylidae > Haemonchus > Haemonchus placei. Next base: position 25,412 of record UZAF01018131.1, on the reverse strand, counting down.
TGACTTGCAGTGGGGTGTTATCTATTTGATTAATTCTCCAGGTTCTTTATCGATTAGCAGCGGAAGACACACCAACTGGTGACTACACTATTCCACTGAGTCAGGCTGAGATTGTGTTGGAAGGTAGGTGTTTATCTGGTTCAATACGTAGGATCTCCCTTCATCGAATGGAGGACAACTAACAAACCCTTCAGGTTCTGATATGACAGTTGTCGCATGGGGAACTCAAGTTCATGTTGCACTCGAAGCAGCTCAGTTGGCTAAAGATCAGTTGGGATTATCTGTTGAAGTTATCGATCTTGCTACAATCCTTCCCTGGGATGAGGATACTGTAGTAAAGGTGTGTTCGAATTCGACGACAACCTAAGTTAGGGCTCTCAGCTTGGAGCAGCTGGTTAAAGTAGCATATATAGCAGCAATCTTGTGGTTTTTGTAATTCACTAGCCTTACCGTTCCGAAGAGGTACTAAGGCTGCTCGCGACATGCCCCAGGTAAGTTTTACGTCAGTAATGACCTGAAATGTAACAGAAAGAAGTTTCTAGGTTTGAATTCGAGCGGAACAAACTAAGAACAATGACTAAGTTATTGAAGCATCGAAATTCAGAGCGTAGAGAAGACAGGACGACTAATTGTAACTCATGAAGCACCAGTAACGAGCGGATTTGGAGCTGAAATCGTTGCCACTATCCAGGTAACGACACTCTTCTTAGGGGCCTGTTTTTTAGAAAACTTCAATGAACATTTCTACTTTCGTAATTCTTTACAGTAAGCATCCAATTTCGTGAATTAGTTATATCATCTATCACTTTAGCGTCGCTGTTTCTTACATCTGGAATCACCTATCGAACGAGTCTGTGGTTTTGACACACCCTTCCCACACGTTTACGAGCCATTCTACTTGCCAACGAAGTGGAGAATTTTCGATGCTATAAAAAAGAGCATTAAGTACTAAGAATACTTAGAATTAGGTTGAGCGGCTTATTGGGTACTTGTTGTGTGCTACCTCAGAGAACTAGAGAGAACTTATAGAAGTTTTTAGAAGCTAGTAGGCTTTGCTTTGGTGCCATGTCATTGAAAATTCGTTCATTAATACTGTGTCCCGGTTTCTGAAACTATGAAATGACATATCGAAAATTCACGTTATTGCTTATGTGGGTTATGGTTTCTGTAATAGTCAACGATAGCTTCATGTGCCTAAATTTGAGCAAATCTTCTATTGAAATGTGTTCTTGTGGAAGAAATGAAGTGGTTGTTGCTTTAATCATTATTATTACTGCCAGAAACCCTGATTATTTCGACTTTTTGGGCGCTAGTACAAGTATTTAGCGGTGAAGATTAGGAAACCTTTATTGATCGATAACCACCCCAGTCAGCTGAACCTTCATTTTCCTCTAGTTCAAGTTGCTCGTTTTCGCACCTGAGCTGGCTGCCTGAAGTTATCACCGTTTTGATGTGTTTACAATACTAAAAAAAAAACTTGAGTGCATGGGGTCTTCAACGCCCTCCGACTTAAACTTCAGTGAAGAAGTTCGAGTTTCTGGCAATATTCAAATGTAGCTACTCATAACAACACTTCTCAATATGCTATAGAAGAAGTGAAAGGGATGGTAAATAGTAGAGGGTGCGGTGTCGGTAAGCCCTTTCTGGGACACGCCACGCATATGGCGTCTAGTCGGTACTGGCAGGCATTTTTGACGGGATACATGTAGCATACGTGCGGGAGCCATTCCCAAACTAACTACTTGTTTTGCCCTTCGATGCATTCACGTAGTAATGATTCGATCAACATGTCATCATTTTATCAACAGAAGAAAATCAAGATCATTTCAAGTGACGTCACTGGATAAAGCTCATGAAGACCGGGTATAAATGCCCTATTATGATGGTGACACACGCGCTATGTAATACAACATGACACGACCTGAACAATGAGGTGCATATAGATAGTTAAAAGAGTAATATCAGCATAAAATATCATATCCTAATTACTAAACACTGTACATGTGCACATATTCTAAGACTAGAAAATAACGCACCGTTCATGTTTGATAGGTAACGTGAAATGCAAAAGCAAACCTGAGACGCGAGCGGTCGCGCAGCTGACCGATTGGTCATGCGGCATAGGCCGTCTGTGTGTGAGGGTAACAATCGCAGATCCTCCAACATGATCTGAGATTGCTGCCCTTAATATATGGATCGTTTTCAAGAAAGTCATCGAAAAAGTTTATAGAACGCTTAAAATTGAATCTTGTAACCGTCTGAGTCACCCTGAACTTACTTTGTATTACAGATTAGATTCGATTTCGCAAGCTTTGTGAGAAAGGGAAGAAAAATGTTCGAAGGCACTGTTCTTGATAGATGTTTCGCTTGAGATCTGCCAACCTGGTGGCATTGCCATTCGTAAGCGTTACTTCCCAGATGGGTGTGAAAGCAGTGCCTTCAGGGTATACCTGATGGATGGGAATTACTTGCACAAGCACATCCACTTTCATTCTGTGAGAGTCCTCCTAATTTCGAATCGCTTCCGTTGTTGTTCACGCACTGACTGACGGAGTGCCGGTTTGTTCAGTTTGTGGTGAATTACTCGAAGAGCTTGCAATGCCTGAGACATGGCGACTACTTGGTTAGGGCATAGTGGAAATTGTTGTGCAAATAAACTCACATTTTCCGTGTCACGGACTGTCATTTTTTGCATACTCGAATTGGATGAAATTCGATAAAGTGGAGTTATGGTCGCGTACACGTCTATCGCGTGCTGTCTCAGTAGTACTGCTCGTGGATCGTCTTTTTGCAAGGTGATAAGAGGAGACTGAAACACCCAAGCATGATCATAAAACAGGAAACACCATAGTGGTCACTGCGCCTCAAAAAGTCATCGCGTGTCACCTCGAAGGAGGGCGAAAATGATTGCCTATATTGAGTTACAAGTTCTTCAGTTGTCGATGGGAAGTAAACTTATATTGTTCTTCTGTAGGGGTAGAGAGGCAAGTATGAGAACAAACAGAGCACGAAAAGAAGAAGATAGACTCTCACTCATTAAGGTCATATCGCTTCACCCGGGTGGCGGTACTTCTCCCCAATTTCCCACGGCTAGCGGCATTGGTTCCGCGTTTACCGTATCCTTTCACTGAGAACTCGAACCTATCTCTTCAGAGCGCGCGACTGCGCGCGATCGTGTTCGGCGAGCGCTGCGTGACTTTCGGGTAAAAGATACCACCCCCCCCCCCCCCCGTTTCACCATGTCTAGAAAAACGCCAGAGTTGAAAACATGCAGCCATGCCAGGACCTATTACAATCGCCGTGCGGTGACCAAGCTAAAGTTACAGGTGGGCGTGAAGTAGATCATCTTTAAAAACCGAAGGATATGAGGCATTGAGTATAGCTAAGGTTCCACAGCCTACTTCCAGATGACGACAAAAAGAAAATTACTGAAAAATTCATTGCGTCAAAGACTACCTCATTTGGGAGCAATTCATCAATCTTGCACATCGTCGACAGCTCTGAGAGATTCTTGCCCTGTAAAAAACTGTTCTTGCATCTAATAACTCTACCACTTTGTCACTTACTGTAAGCGTTTCGTCGCAGGCCGTTGCAGCTTCTAATATGCTGTCCAAATTTCGTAGAACTGCTCTCAAGCGTCGAGGACATACCTAGAAGAGACTCATCATTCCTACTTTTTGTTTTGAATGGTTAAGTGGCTTTTATCGACAAAAACTCACTCCAAACTGTTCAGCTACCAGGGTAATTAGTTCTTGAACCGTCAAGACACTACCGCCGAACCAAATCTCAACGTCTTTCCTTCCACGAAACTGCCTGAAAAGCAGAGAAATCTATGGAGATAAGCAGGCGTTGCACACTAATAGTCGTTCGAAACGGATGCATGAGGAACATGCTTTATTGTAGAGATCATAAAAACTGAGTTCATTCTTTGAAACACGGAGTCGTGAGCGTAGGAGAGGGATTTCTTCATGAAAAGTCTTTTGAGGGGGGACAGAACCCAGGTTTCTCAGTCATTTCAGAATTCCGTCTGCACCGAGGCATCTAGTCGATGTTGATCGGTACGACTTACTGTATCTGAGTTTTCCAAATTAATTGATGTTCATGATCAATGCTATGCTCTACTGAGTGGTCGCTTAACCTAGGGTTTTATGAAAACTTTGAAGTTCACTTTGACAGAGAAGCATAAAAGTATAAGTATCACCGAATATCAAAGGTAAAGTTTACTGTACAATTCTGGAAACAATCTCAAGAGCAGGCAGTCGAGCAGAATATGAATTGACTAACCGTCCGATATAGTGCACATATTGTAGATAGCATCCAAATCTATCGAATAAAGTAGATAAAATAACCACTCCTACAAATCGATTACAGTAATCAATTACTGGAATTTCTTAGAAATCATATACGCTCTACTAGAGAGAATGTTACCTGCTGAGAAAAATGCGATAATCGCCACCGTATGTCCCCATGTGTCTGCAGCGGGAACCAAATCACCGTATCCAATCGTCGACACCGAGATAAAGCTAGAAAGTTAACGCTAACTTCGCACGACTAAAAGGTGACCACTATGATCAACACTACCACAACACAGTCCTTCCCAGCAATGATACGTGGAAGTGTAAAAAAGTAGCAAAACGACCCAGCAAAAATTCTTGGTTGTAAGACGCAAATTCC
>UZAF01018131.1:4209-18978 GCA_900617895.1 Haemonchus placei | reverse complement strand
AAAAAAAAACATCAAATGACGCCAGTGAAGGCCAAGTGCCGTCATCCGACCTCGTTGGCCGGTTTGGAAGCGCTGAGTGAATAGGTAGGAAAACCTCGCCATGAAATCCGACAAGACGGCGGTCGCGGTTCGAAGCGTCCGAATACAGGCTCGTCTCTTAAGGTCGCTTGGAAGTGACGAACTATCTGATTAAAAATTGAATCCACGAGCAATATCTCTCTAGTCATCTTAGTGACAATTAACAACTTCGTTTTAAGTTGTTACCTATCCCGGAATAAGCCATGCCGTTGATTTCCAGATGGAACCATTTAGGGAAAGCAAATAACTAAACAACTGCAGTTGCTAGACAAAAAATTGATTTGAATTCTATAAAAGGCGATCTTTTTTGCCTTCTAATCACGCCAACCATTATCTCCAGCAATTCTGTGTCAATAGCAATTTAAGTTTAGTGAAAAAGGAGCATGTGATGGGTAAGAGTGTTGTCAAACGATAACTAGGCAAAAATGAATGTTCAGACAAAGGATTAAATGAAAACGGACATTGAAAAAACGACAAAATTCAAATAATGACGAAATTTTGAACACGAGGTAATTCGAATTATCACATTCCNAGTGACCATGATTGAGGGCAAAAACCCGTATATCAAGCACCGTATTACTGTACAGAAATTATGATTAGATTATATCCAATAGGAAAAAGTTCTGATAAAAGAGCGGAGCCTTATCTAAAGTCAAATCAAAGAGAATGATCGAAATCGCGGGAGAAAACTCAACTGAGTAATTATGTAAAGACTAGAAAGTAAGAAAAAGTTACGTGGAACTTCCCTTTAGTGGCAAAGAGCCTCACAGTATCAGTCATTACTTCATGAATTATATTAAGAAAACATCATAGGGGTACTATAACAATAAAATTATTTATTCCGACATATTTGATTATTCAATGAAGATTGTTTACTGGTTATATCTAGATTGATCTATTAAAGCTTCTGAGAAAACGAAAATTTGCTACAAATAAATCTAAATTTTCAAATAATTTATTTTAATTATTTGTAGAATGGGTGGTTTATTGATCATGGATAATTCGTCATAGGTGACACAGGTGTAAAAGTACTATTATGTGTGAGAATTCACTATCAATAAATGACTAAGTGTGTTTAAAAGATTAAATTGCGACAAATACTTCTATCAGAGAATATGTGCATGCACTTCTGAGCGCTTCTATAAATGGCAAAGCCACTATTAACATATGATTTCCATACTCGGAGGACACCAGCGTTTCCTCGAATGTTCATGTTTAATAACCCCTGTTTACATCCCCTCGATTTGTTTTTCAGATAATCTTACATTTCGAATTGTTTCGCCTTTCCCTTAAAATCTTGCACTGAAAGCACAGTTCAGGTGAAAAAGTTTCCGAGAATTCTTCTTATGATGAACTTGTGACTTCAAAGGATGTACAAGGAACCCTATCGGGTCGCTGACCCGAAAAATGGCTCACATAGAGCATATTGAGAGCTCCAAGAACTGACTTAGCCGACGTACACACCCAAAACGGACGAGAAGTTACGACGTTAAAGAGGTTTCAGAGATTGCACCGCACCGGGACGCACACGATGCACGCAGGCAGCTTACTGTAGCCAGCTTTACCCAATGGCTACAGTTCGTCCATATGTGACTCCTATGCAATTTTTGCACCACATTCTCATCCAACCCCTATTTTTGCTACTTCTTTAGAGCCTTATATTTCTTTGAAGAAGCTGATCTTCGCCACTTTAGCGTATACTAGACTATCCTTTCCATTATACCTTTATAACTATAACTATAACCAATCCAAAAAAAAACTAGGTGGATTTCGTAAAATGAAATGAGCGAGCCATATGTCTTAAAATTAGTCTTTAGGTTTGGTGAGCTCAATACCAATTACTCACTCTCAAGAGACGGACAAAGCTCAGATAGTCCAGAGACGCTCAGATCCGTTATGTGACGAATGAGAAATTTTTCAAATAAGGGCACCGCCCTTCAGAAACTCGCCTCTACATACATAATTCATGGTCTGGGGTCATATATTATCATATACGGTTAATATAGGGTATAGAGTAGGGTATAGGGTGAAGGTTAGGTTTGGGGTCATATTACTCTATTAATATATTTATAGTTAAGTCCAGCAAACTATGAGTATTCATAAAGTAGAACTTCAAAAAGGTCGGGTAAACATGAGCTAGAAATTACATCGACATAACATTGAAGTTGAACATGTGTCGATAGACTGGCAAAAGTGGACCTGAAATTTATTCGAACCAGTGGGCGTATTTGACTGTCAAATCGAATCATTTCATAATGTAGAGAACTGGTCAATGACTTTGGCCGGAAAAATATATTTATCCGAACTGCAATGAAATCCGAATGCACAAATTTTGCTTCAAAATGTAACGTTCTAATTCTATTTTTCGGATTTCCAAACCATGTTACTACTACATACAGATATACGAAGTGTCGAGTCATCGGGACCATTAGGTGTAATTCGCCAACACGACTTCTGAACTTGGATAGTTTTGCCACGATTTAGCTACTCTCTCAAAGAACATCCTACTAAAACATTTCAATTGATGGGATTACAAAGTGGTAAAATGCCCTATCTCGCTAAGCCAATTAAGTCATACACATAGCTTATGACCGGGCAGAGTAAAAGTGCGATATTAGGAGTAAAATACTAAAATTGCAAAATGAGAGCATCAATTGTGAAAAAAAGTTGTCAAAGAAATAAAGTGCACGGTCAATCACGAGATCAGCTCAAAGCAGAAAGCTTCTTCGGGCTGCTCATGGGAAAATGGATGTGCTCTGAGTGAGTCTGGTTCCATAAGGTTCCTGTGGGCGAAAAAACAAGAATCATATGGAACAGAAAGAAAATTTCAACAGGAGAAGCATATAGTATTTCTCGGTTTTTGTCTTTATGCTGACACATCATCTCCGCAGCGGCGCAGTTAAAGAAATAATTTTGGGATCGGAAATCATCAGATTGTCGTATGATGTGAAAAATCTATCAAAAAGAACGTTTAGTATATATACATATCTTAATACTAAACATAGTCAATAAACATTATGAGGAACGATCAAAAGGGAAAAAAATGTTGTGACCGTTTGGACAGATGTAGTAACTTAAGAAATACTCAAGAAAATAAAGAAAAATGTCCGGGCAGAAAAATGCGGGTAACCGGCCAGTCCATTAGTCAAAGAATATTTGCGTTTAATTGTTTACGGACACTGTTCTTTGAGAGAGGGTGTACTGTGGCTAATCAATAATCGAAGGAGAACTAAGTAGTCGATCGTAGTAACGGAGACATAAAATGTTCGACGATGACCAGCTCCCTCGAAATGGGCGACTCGACGTTCATCAAGGATACGTTTATGTATTGGAATAAATAAACGTAGGTGACCCTCCAGCCTCGAATCATTACCATAATTTAATGACCATAAAAAGTAGGAATGAACGATACTACGGTGAAACTGAAAAAGGGTAGATGGTGCCAAGGGGGAGGGGAAGAGGGGAGGGGGTGGGATTGATGTACTTGGCAGGCCCTAATGTAATTCACGACTCAATTTTCTAGCTGACTGCCCGCTGAAATACTGATAATTTAAGACCAACGTGGGTAAATCTTCACTATAGTGATGATCCGTCGGTATCAACTTATCACCAAATCCTAAAACATCCCTGAATGTCATCGGGGTAAATATAACGTGGTCTTCACACCACCCCAGAATTTATTGGAGAGCAATTTCAATAGTATGCAAAAGATTATTTATTATGTAATATATATAACATTATAATATGTAAATGATTCTTAAGTCTAACTATAAGACCTAATCACATATTGTATTGCAGTACAAAAAATCTTAAAGACTGAAATGTTCGGTAAATATCCGAATCTTAAGCTAAGCTTTGATCCTGACGGCATTCACGACATTCCAGAGCTTGGGGAAGGTGATGTCGCCGAACAGTTTATCACTTGAGCATTCAAAAGAACCATCCTTAGCTGTAGAAGAGATCAAACTGATTCAAAAAATATAAAAATTGTCGCGAATGTAGTACACGAGTTCTGCTGGCTTTTTTCACAGTCTATAATCAGTTTTTTGCACTACTCTAACGAATCTTTTTGTTTTGCCCTTTAAAGCAAAAATGATTCTATTTGGAATTCGTCGGCATGGCGCAATCCGAAGAATGCCTGAAGTCTTAGTGCATCTGTGGTGATACATTCCAACTGCTTTGCTAAACGTCCAGTAAAAAGCTCGTTCGCTCATCATCAAGGCATCACTCCCTGAAGTTGATAGTCTAATGTATGCAGAAGATGATGCGCAATTATCTGGGGTTCATACTTCCAGGCGACCGCGCGTATTTATCGTGCATCATAAATGACAAATCCTACAGCACAAGTTTTCTTGTCTCATCCTCACCTAACAACATTTAGAGAGGAAAAATTGAAACCAACAACGAAATCGTTGAGGGATGTGTACGAAATGAGAGTGTGACGTCGAATGCCATCCAGTTTCACACTGATGCGATAATTTAATCAATCTGGTTGTTGGCCATGTTTACAAAGAGTTATCAAGAAGCGAATTACTGTGTTGCATACAAGGTCAACATCTCATTATAAGGCAACTGACTTTCAAGTTGTTCTATAACTAAAAGCCTGTAGCATGATACTGAATCTCAAAAAGAGCAGGTAAGGGGCTGCAATGTTAATCAAACGCAACCTCGCAAGGCCATGGTCATTTTTAGTGAAAAGAGAAAAGGCGAGAGGGCAAGAATGGACGAATTTCAAAGGAACTATAAGTGAACCAGCCTCTCCATAACGCTCTCGGAAATCATTCCTTTACTTCTCTGAGTAATTTGTGAACACATTCTATTTCGCTCATTTTAATTACGTCAATTATCTTGCATGTATTCTAGGGCAATGAAATTTGAATGGACAAATCCCAAAAGGGAATGAATGGGTCAGTTTTCTCGCATCGCTTCTGGGATGCTTTCTTTGACGTCATTGGATTACTTTTGGCTACATTTTTTTCGTATCTGCGCTTACACCACGTAATTACTATATCGTAAAAAGCATCTTACAAAATGATGTTGGCAGTACTGTATAGTTATTCTATTTTAACTGTACTGTTCGCGCCGAAGGCAGGATTTGGTCCGCCACTTTTCCAGATCCTAGCTATCCTTATTAGCTAGCCGCCTAGCCAGTTACACCCCTCCGTTCCTACCAAACAGCTCGACGCACGGGATTAGGAGGATACCTAGGGCCATGAGGTTCATGGAATCAGTACAATGGTTCGTACAACAAGAGAGGTCACAGAAATCGTCTTTGAAATTATGAAAAGAGTCGTGACAGAACTTATAAGGAAAAAAGCAAAGACGGTACCTTCATCGGTGTCTCTTTATTCTTTTTCGTCGTTGAATCTTCATCCTTTCGTAAATCATCAAAATGTAATTTTCCCATTGATGATGAATGAACAATCTACCTGAAAAGTGATACAATTCTGACAAAAGGTTTTCTACATACCTACTTGACGAACGCGAAATTTTACGAAAGAATAAGGAGGGGAACCTCAGTGATTTCCAATCATTTCAACATCTTGTTGACAACAATAAGAGCCTCGGAAAAGCTGAGCGGTCAAGTTCAACTTCTGAGCAACTTCTTTTCACACATCTGACTTACAACAGGCTCGAGCATTGAGGAAAACAACGAAAACATAGCGGAAAGTATCCGGCATGGATAGAACCTTCAATTAGGCTATGCTCTTATGAAAAGAGAGAAGATACGTCACGCTTTCGACTCCAATTTTGGATTGTCAGCTACGCATATTTGCTAAACAGAATCACTAGAAATGATCAGCTCATGTACAAATTTGTGCTTTCTCTGCTCGCATAGCTACGATACTGTTACGTTACCGGTTGATCGATCTAGGAATTTGATTCTATTTGCTTCAGCGAAACTAGATCCGAAGGTTCCATTCAGGCACGGAATAAACGCCGCTGACTGCTTTGGAATAAGACATATTTCAACAGATGGATCCCAAAAGTTTTGACCTTTCTACTCTCCGGATAATCTGTTCAGGGTAATTCGAGGCACGACTCACAATATAGACCTTGATAAACAAGTTAATCAAGTAATGTGTTCATTTTCAACAAGGAAGAAACTCATAGTCCACAATGTTATCAAAAGTGCTCGTGTTTTCCTGTTCCGGGGGTTCCTCCGAGGCCGGGTCGGTTTTCGGCAGGTGTGGTGATCATACAGCTCAAGCAATATAGAATTAGGAACAAACAAAATTGAAAAGCTCGAGGGGCTTGAGGAGTAAGAGGAGCTGAGTAATTAAAATCGTGGAACTCGGTCTGCGGTCCACCAGTGTAGTAGCGGAGCCATATGACATTGCTCTTTCTTTCTCCTCACCCCTTCTAAATAAAAAAAACCTCAAGGTACATTGCCAAGGGCGCTAGTATTCCACGTTTTAGATTGGAATCGTCGGTGATACCAGCCACAACTGAAAAACGTGTAAGCATTGCAGATGACAACGGTAGCAAGTGACGTGTGGACCAGGTACCCTTAGAAACTTGCCCGTCCCCCTTAATAGAAGTCGAATGCGTGGCATGACCTAATACATCGTCCAGTGCCAATCGGTCTCGACCTTGTATGGGAAAGAAATATTTCCAGTACGGTGTATGTGGGAGAGGACATAGGATGGAAAAAGAAGAACGAATGGGAAATCTGTCATCGACGTAATGACACACTGCCCTTTTCATGATTATTGATCGGTGAAAATCTTAAGAACGTTAACATTAGCACACGCCGATAGGAAAGCACAACAAAACAAACTGATTAGGTAGGAGGGGGAAAAGAAAGTGTAGGAAAGACACCAGTAGTCGAGAAGAATGAAAAAGAAAAATGTTTTGTTAGAGCTAAGCAGTGCCTGTCTAGACAGAGAGAGGGGCTACAGCATTTTTCTTTGTGAAACCATTCCCCATTCAAATGCAGTGACCTCAAAGGTCCCCGAAAATTTAAAAATTTATAGAGAACTACGTTAGGTAGGAATCAGTACGTGTTCGGTAAGGGAGGGTAATGGTAAATGGAGAGTAGTGGTATGATGCCAAATGATTGGTGGTGGTGATCGAAATCCGGATAGGTACTCGCCCGAGCGATGGGGGAACGTGAGCGTATCCCACACGGGATTGATCGACATGAAAAAACAGTTAAATGTGTTGGGATCAAACGAATGTTACGGTATGTACGGTATCATATGGAATAAATACTAAATAAGATACTGTCCGCGGAACTGCATCCTCCTTATCCACGTCGTGAACTAGTGGGATGAGATCCAGTCGATCAAGCTGTGTGCTCCGCCTAAATTCCAAGTGCTCATCCCATCAGTACAGAACGGAACATACTCGACCGGTTACTCGTCGTAGACTATCTCAAATCAGCATGAGGGAAAATTTGCATTTGAGAAGCTGAACTGAGGTCTCAAGTCCTGAACGTCATCTTTTGCACCGTTACGCATGACTAGGAACATCCCCTTGTCAGGTTAAGCCCAGGATCATAAATAAATATCCTGATTAGCTTGAAAATCTTGAAATCCTCAACGTCCGCAACTTGATGTACAAGTCATAACCACCAGTCAAAACTCTGCGATTCTGAGCCCAAACTCAAGGTTCACTATGAGGTTTCTTGAAATTTTTCTTTTCCTGTTTGCTTCATACAAGTTCAACGAGGACAAGGAAATCAAACAATGAACCCTTTTCGGTACGTGCGCGTCCCAAGTCAGTTGTGGGTGTGACTATGGCTGATTCCTCCAACAGACAATTGCCAATCAATCATTATTCATGATATGTACTGAAGAACATAAATAATAGAAGAAAAAACACAGAAGAAAGTGAAGAAAGAAAGAATGAACACATTCAGGACATCTAAACCAAGAAGGAGGAGACTAATCGATCAATAGAACGGTTCAGATCGAGATGTAATCATGGTTGTACTTGCATGCCATCTCAAGTGACTGATGGCCATATTCAGCCATTAACATGGAGCTAAGACGCTTATCACTAACTGGCCTCTTGAGGCTGCGCCATGTGCCATACTGTCATCCAAAAACGATTTGACTATTGAACACGTAATAAACTACATAATTAATTTCGTGGACGATTAGCTCAATTTATTGGCCGGCCTCCAAATTTGAGAAGGATCTCTAGCCCGGGCAAAATTTGTGAAGGTGTATTGCCTTCATGGCTTACAACTTTATATGGCTTCAACCGCTTCTGCCCATCTTTGTCATCTGAGCAATGTAGGAGAAAAAGTCCTCATGAGTGCGGAAGCGATAACCGAAGACAAGCAATATTTATCGCAACCGGTAATAAACAGACTTTTGTTGGTGGAAGCAGCACGATCTCTTTCGCTCATGCTTGCGTTCAGCTAATTTACCATCTCTAACAACAGGTACTAGCACAGTTCCAGTGACCATGATGAGGCTCAAACTCCATACTGAATAGTTATTACGTCAAAACGAAAATCCGTCACGGAACGCCTTCATCTTGGATGGTTGACTAGGCGGTGTAGCTCACTTTAGAGAAAGGACAGTTCCCCACAGTGCTAATTCTCCATTTTTCTCAAATGCATCTTTCCTGGGTGCCTTGCTTTAAACAGGATCTATGTGTGCTTCGTAAACTGAAGCATCTTTAGGTTGAATTAGAGCAGCTGGCTGGAGCAAAATTCTGCCATTATTTCATATCATCATTAGTTTAGGAGTGATTTTTCCCAACCCAACTCCACCTGATAAAAATCTTACTACATCCGGCTTAAAAATCTGTACATTCTACGCAAGAAGTTTTTCGAAGTTATAGTGGCCATTGAAAGGTGTAGAAACATCATAGCAGTTTCGTTTTTTCACATACATGCCGGTATGTTGTCTTCCTACAGTAGATTGGGCACGGGTAAGTTTTTTTTTCAAACTGAAGGTCTGTCTTACGGTAAGAGGTAATTGCCGAGAAAGACCTGACTAGCTGCCGCTCAAAAAAAGACCACGACAATCTCATGTAAAAGGATGAAGGACTTACAAATACACGGGTAATAGGTTGAGTGTTCGCCGATGAGTTTTTTGGGGTTTTTCAAGTTTTACTACTGTTCGTTGGTTCTTTCCAACAACAAATAAAAAACCAAATGCACTTTCCATACTAATTCGTTTGACCACATCAATCTCTGATTACAAGTATTCCCTTTTTACTGCTGGTATCCGGCCAGGGACCTACGGGTGGGCAAGATTTGTGACACAATTTCGAAGTTGACGACGTCATCATTCTTTTACTCTGATTGCATTTCCAGTGGTGAAATAGTCGAGAGGGTACGTAAGAGCGGGGCTTAACCAACTCAATAAGTATAGTGGCAAACTTATGTTGCCAGGATAACAACCTTTGAAATTCTAGCACCCTAAACGCAGATGAAAATTTGGGTACGATGGCGGTACTTCTCCGCGAATTCCCACGGCAAGCGGCAAAGAATCCGCTGATGTGTCCTCCCACTAGGAATCCGAATCTTCCGTTCCACAACGGCGACTGCGCGCGGACGGATGCGGAGAGCGCGACGCGATTTCCGGAGATAAGTCACCACACCCAGGAACGACGGTTACTGTTCGGAATTTCAAACAAACACTAAATCGCGTCTTCGAAAGCAGTGAACCGAAGAAACGTCTTTAATCGCATCTGCTGTAAGTCAGGGACGAATGGAGACGTCGGGATGGATGGATATATCATTGGTGCCCAACCGAGGTAATCGATGGTAAACGGACACAGGTAGTAGAGGTGACAGGTGGGTATTGCCAATACAGTAGGAAAAAAGGTGGGTGATTCTTTCATTGCTCGAAAACTTCATGAATATGAACGAGAATTTTCTTGAGTGTAATGTCTGGTCGTAAATAACCGTTGTCACCGCGTAGAGAACAGGAAAAGGGGTTTATGTCTTTCGAAACGCTTCACAACTAGTCTTGCTAGGGACGCTGCAACGCGACTGATGATCGTTCAATGTTTTTTAGGACGATTGTAGAACGTTTCCGCTGAAAATTCAGTCCAAACCCCCGCCCATTTCGACAGGAAAGGAAGGTGAAGCGCAGCTCTGTTTTAAAGGGAGTTATAATTAATAAAACTTTCAAGAAGATTGACTTTCGAAGGGCAACATACCGAATCGAACCAGTTTAGAAAAAAAAGACGACTTTTCCAAACATCAAGCTCTTTGGGGTGTGCCAGAAATCCAACATCCATTCAAAATTACAGAAAAGTGAGGACGATTGTTCAACCTACTCATTTGGCTGCAATAATCAGCCGGTATTCAAATTCAATAATCTCACTAATACGTAGAAAATGGGGCTCATCAGGCCCCGTGCATTGAGATCTATCCTATCTTATTATCCATTCCAATTATGCGGAAATAGCTTAAAAAGTCCGCAAATAATGTTTAATAATAATAACGCAAATACAGTGGCGAATAGAGTTGATAAATATTATAATAATAAAGCGCAGTTTGGTCAACCAAATATTAGTGAGTGTAGTTATGTATGAATCACATTCATTCGAGAGACTAGAGACTTCTGAAGGCAGAAGCCCGGAGAAGCCATGTCACTTCGATATGTGTAGCCTCTGTATCAAATCTCATCCAGTTGGTTGTGGTCCTCTCTCCCTACGGTATCAGTGAGGATTTGGCATCACTCGTCTGCCACTAGGATGGTTTTCTGAGACGACCATTTTTTGATTGCAAGCCTTGAACGAAATGATACGCGGCAAGACATATAGCTAGTCAAGGTAAATATGTAGGACGCGGTGAACGTTAAGTCAACTGGCAAGTAACTGCCGCGCATCGCTATCCAAACAGGACTGCTACCATACACTCACTGGACCCCCATAGGGTTGATCTCTTCCAGTACCTGGGGAGAAGTTTTAAGTTGGGAGAAAACCTGAAGAAATCTGAAGAATCTGAGAGAAAGAAATGGAATGGATAGTTAGAGCTGAGTGATCAGCGGTTCGTTCGAGCAATAACAATGTCATGCAGTTACTTATTGGTTAGTGTAAAATTATTGCTTTAAGATATGGAACGATGGGAAAAACAGAGACAAATGGAAGAAACAGTCGTCGGCCAAGCTGAGTGATCATATAAATCTTCGATGCACTTATGGAGATGAATGGGTGAAAAAGGTAGCGGCCGATAACAGGGCAGCTGAACGCTTTGTTTGCAGTGAAACAGGTATTCAGCATGCTTTTTTCTTGAGGTTCCTGGACCTACAGTGTACGGAAGGTGTCCAGCCTAGTTCAAATGACACACCTTGATAAGACCGAAGAACAACTCCACCCACCATACCCGAACTGCTCAACTTGAGCAGCGTTCTGATAGCAATCGTCACAGATATCAAAGCACTCTGACACATTGCAACTATATTCAACAAACTCCGCCCAGGCGAGAAGTCGCCTCCGTTGGGTTCAATGAAAGGCCGCTCTCTCGGCCTCTGGTAAGGCTCGATCATTCCACTTCAGCGAAAATAGAGCTTTCGCCCTTTTCGGAAAGTTTTGCGTCATTCGTATGATGAGGACGTATTTCCATAGGATGGAGGCATCGCTAGCGCCCATATGAGATAGTCGATGATCACCAGTGGCAGATTTATCAACTATGAAGTAAGATGGAAGAGCCATAGCTGAAATTCTCTTTTCCGCTGCTCACAGGAGGCTCAGATAACTCCCTCTCTTGAATTGTAGTCATTTCATCATGGGTTCTATGGTGAACCAGTAATAATCTAAAGTGTTCCATGTTTCCAATTCACAAACGAAGCGACGGTCAATAGAAGCTTCTGAAAGTAGCTCTCTAGATGTATCGAGGTACATCTATAATGTACTACACGATACCATTACCTAAACTTTTGTAAAGGACGCTTTCTAGAAAAAAATTATTTTAAGGTTAGAAATACAAGCATTTTCAACTATTTCTACCTACTAAAGTGAATGTGGGCATTGCTAGGTGACGCGCTAGCTAGCATACACGAGGTTAAGTGATCGAATCCCGGACCGATAGTCACCCTAGACAACAAGCCGACATTCTCTCCTGCACACATTGGTTGCTACAACTCATCCTGAAAGCTAAAAACAATCGCTAGTACATATAGCATCGAGTACGTTCTCTGAGTTGTTGGGAAGTCCGAGTACGTAGTCGAACACTACCACGATTTTGGCTTAGTCGGGTGCCTTCGCGCGCCCTAGCAAGGGACTGTTTAATGCGAAGTACTCAACCCTGCACTCCTGATTCCTGAGTTTTCAGGATCAGATCCGAAGAAAGATATGCCGCATTGAAGAGTGTCCAACTTCACAGCGATGAAAGGACAACTACGATAGACCGTTTCATTACTCTTTTTTTGTTGAGCATTTTCATGGATGAAGGATTGGAATACGGTAGGAAAGAACTGTGGTAAGTGATAAGGAGCGATGAAATTTGGTAACAGGGATTATCAGCTATTCTATAAGTGCGTTACCTCTACCTTAACCTAACGACCTAAGAAATTATCAAGGAAAAAAGCAGTTCGAATTTTTAGCAAGAAGCCTTCTTTACATCGATTTTCAGTAAAACGATCGGTATGACAACAAGAAAATGGAGCCCTTGAGTTATAAGTTAGTCATATGTATGAACGAGCATCATTTGCCGGCTTTCACATTGGAGATTTCCTTGAGGTACTTTTGTAAAAAAATTTTCGAAGAACATTCTGTGGTCGGTTGGTTCGGGGAATGGCAGACGCTTTGAAAAAAATTTTCGAAGAACATTCTGTAGTCGGTTGGTTCGAGGAAGTGCAGACGCTAGTTTTTGAAGTGATTGTACGATTTTCATCAGCCAATTTTAAGATTTTTTGGTGATATTAGGTTCCGCTCACTGACGAAGAAGACTTTTAGGAGGTACAAAGTCACCCGGGATCAACATAAGCGCATCCTTGTAACCCTGTGACGGATGCATGACAAAAACCCCTCTAAAATGAACTGTTCGTTTGGAGAGTAGGGGAATTGATAAATCAATGATATTGATAGCGAACATACACCTTCCTTCTCCCTCCGTTTGTCCCCTGATCAACTCCTCGGTAGAATCTTCCTAAAAGTTTGTATTCGCCATTTTCAAGCTGACGTGTTCCCCACACCCATGCTTATCTGGGAGATCGTAGAATATGAACACTACATTTGGAAAACAAAAACTTAGATTTACTCAGGTTACACTTGATCCTGTAGCTCCGCGAACGATACAGTTTAAAATAAAGAAGAAGACTACGTTATTTGAGAAGTGAATTGCAGACAACACTAAGAGCTTACTTGGAAGCAAAAAACAAGGGAATGGAAAGAAAGCAACAGCAGAGAGAGGAAAACTGACAGGATGAAAATGTATCCAACGGGGTCAGTGAAGTTTGGAAAGTATAAGTGTGGGATCGAATCCGGTCCGAGGTCTAACGCCAGCATCCTCGTGACAATATTCGCATCGAGAGCAGTAGCGATAACTAACAGTTAACAAAATTAAACAAATCAGATTAATAGTAGTAAAAACGGCAGTCCGATAAGGTAACACGCAACGAAATGATAGCGAGCTCCTCAAAAACCGTATTATATCAGCTCCTTGAATTCGTCACGCGATTAAGCCAAATAACTTACCGAGGTAAGAGAAGCGCTGTAGCTGCCTAAGCTCATCACAGATTGGAGTATATGATAAGTAAGCTCTCTGAAAATGGTACCAACACCTATCCGGCTAATTATTTTCGTAAAAACCGCTTTGCTTTGCTGAAATGCGGAGCTATTCCGGAGATGAATAGAACTGGCTATCAGGCAATCAGTTTCCAGCCCGATGAAAGCTGGTAGACATCCCATTACAGTTTTTGTTGGAACCTCGGGAATGTGTTTCATGATGTTTTGAAGAGTTGAAAATTTTGAAAAAAAGAAGACTAAGCAGAACTGTTGATATATGATTAGTGAGAAATTCAACCAGGTAATGAATGCAAAAAATTATGACTAAAATTTTACAACCCAGTAGAAAAGCCTGCTTAATTAGTGGTTTATGGAATGCTGCAAAACAAAATGAAAAAGTAAAACTTACAACTGGTAAATACTGTTACCAAAATATTGCGGTCTTTTGAGCACTGGGTCTTTTCTAAAGGCATGCTCTTAGTGCGTTGTTAGGAACTTAAGGTGAGGAACTACGTGAACTGCTTTGCTCAGGGAAAAGGATGATTGCATGGCTGCTGACAAGACTGTGGAACGAAAAATGTGAAACCGGGTGAGATAAAGCAAAAACATTTGGTGACAATTATCCTCTTAGACATGGGAATTCCCCAAACACCACACTTGTACACTCTAGCAGTACTTGTTCCGAGTATTCGTTCTAAAAACAGTCTTTGAACGATGTTCGCTCAAATCGACCATGCAGCCACTCGGCTATTACTTATTTATTTACCATTTCAAAGCTAGTAAACGAAAATTTGTTTATTTAGTTCCTGTTGATATTGGCAGTGCCGATGCTGAGGCTTTGACATCAAACCCATTTCAGTCTCCTACAAAAACATACGTTTATCAGTTTCAGAGAGAAATCACGAACTACCTATCATACTGAACCAAATTTGTTTTTATAATTTTGTTATCATTGCTCGCAGTGACCCACGTTTCAACGATGTTGTACAGGAATTAAACCAGGAAGTCCCACCGGTCTTGCAATCACTCAACTCCAGAGTTCACCATCAG